>CXYZ01012149.1:1077646-1117832 GCA_900006705.1 Sonneratia caseolaris | reverse complement strand
TCATTTAAATAATAATTGGATTTTTGTGAGAACCGGACTGAGTGAGTGGGCGGTTCCAGGTCGAACCGGCCGGCCCGGTCCGGTTTTAAAAACTATGATTTCAGGTTAGCATTCACGCTGTACTATGACATCACCGAGACAAGCGGGAGCGAAACCGGGAAATGCCCGCACGCTTGGTCACACGTAAATGCCCCAGCACGCACAGAACGCCTGAATCCCACGGGGTTGCACGAATTAATGAATACCTACCTCGAGGAGAATATTCTCTGAATTTGGGTCCATCGCTTGCTTGGTGGAGGGAGGGACCTGCCCAGATGGACCGACCCACTGTCCTGTCGTTCAATATTCCATTCTTAAATTCATTAAGATGAACAAGCAAACTAATAAAATCCATAATGACAGACCAGACATTCAGTTCTAACTAACTAACCTTTAACGGGCCTCCCCGCCCCAATTAATATTATCAAATTAATTCCTCCGAAAATCACACGTACATTAATTCCCTTCTCATCCCCCAGCACCCAAAATTAGGATAAGTTATCTTATGTAACAGTAGTTGGCACATTGATGGGCATATCTGTACAATCAAAAATTGACAATGGAAAAAATTTTTAATTATGAAAATACTTTAAAAAATATTAAATAAACCGTAATTGATATTAATAAACCTTAAATAGGTAGCTATTATATGGAAAAGGAAAATAAAGAGATGCTAAAGTGGAAGATATTACACGCTAGGATTAATGTTAATTGGTGGCCTATTTCTCCTCCTAAAAAACTTATAACTGAATAGAAATGAGAATTAGTATAGTAGCTTCCATCTTGATATAACAATTATAGGGTTACATATTTAATTTGAATTAAATTCGGATTTATATTGATAAAATTTCGTTTGGATTTGATGATATTTATTTTTATGTTAAACCATAAAAAAAAAAAGATACTACAGTTGATCTTAACCGGAAGGCCGATAAGGGCACGATATATAATATACGGAGAGGGAGTTTCAGGGACTTTAATTCGTTTACTTAAATGACCTCGTGTGGTACATGAAGAAAGTAAAAGGAAATACGTGCACGTAATTGCAAAGGGTTAGGATTTCCGAGATTAGGAGTCCGACACCTATACGTATACCGCTTGCCAAACATATATACATAGAGAGAGAGAGAGAGAGAGAGAGCGACAGAGAGGAGCACACCACTCTTGAAGCTGCGCTGGAACAAACACAGCATTCCAAACAAAGAATGATTCCAATCTTTACAGAATTCCAATGGCGCTTCTTACATGGTGATGATTCCCTCCCCATCCCTTCCTCTCTCTGATCAGAGCGATCCTGGGTGAATCCTGTCCGAGGATGGCCGTCTCCGTGTCTCCTTCCCCGTCCCTCAATTCGCTGATCGCTTACGAATCGGCGGTGAGGCGGAAGGTACGCACGACCTTCCTCCTTGTCTCCACCGCCCTTTTCACCTCCCTGTACCTCTACCTCCACCTCCGCCTCAACCCCCTCGTCAACCACTCCCCCTCCCCCGCCTACGCCGACCCTGACCTCTCCCATCTCAGCCACATCAACCTCCCCCGCCTCCCCGCCCTCGTCGACCGCCAGCAGCTCGTCGTCACCGAGCCCGAGTCAAGCCGCAGTCGCGGTGGCCCCTATGTGTCCGAGGTGGCGGCTAGGACCGATGAGACCGTCTCCATCCTCTTCCCTGATTGGGAGATCTTCGTTGTGGCCGATCCTTCGTCTGCCGGCCCCGGGGATGAGTTCCATTGCGTGTTCCAGAACAATGCGACTTCTCCCGCGAGGTTCGCCGGAGCCCTGCCATCCTCCAATCGGACGACGTTCCTTTGCCTCCTCCCGTCCAGCGTTCGCCGCCTCCGTCCTTTCTACCAGCCGCTGCTCACAAGTTCCCCGCGCGATCACTATCCTGCAAGGCCCCATCGCCCGCCGCCGGAGCTCTTGCGGTGGACCTTCCTCGTGTATGAGTCGCTAACCACGGAGGACGACGTTGTACTATTCGTCAAGGGGGTGAACAACCGGCAGGGTATCAACCGCTCCCCGTCGGATTTCAACTGCGTCTTCTTTTCCGGCGACGATCTATCCAGCGCCGTCAGGACGGCGGTCACGAGCTCCGCCCAGGAGGTCTTCCGGTGCGCTCACCCGGAGCTGGCGCCGGCGTGGGAAGGAGATGGCGTGGAGAAGTCGAGGATTAAGATCTCCCTCGAAATCCCGCGCGAGAAGCGAGTCATACCATCCGTTACTTACTACGCGCCTAAGCGCGCGTCAGGCCCACTCAACTCCAAGTCAGTGGCATGCGCCGCCACCATGGTGTACGACGTGGCCAAGTTCCTGCGCGAGTGGGTGATTTACCACTCGAGGATCGGAGTAGAACGGTTCCTTCTGTACGACAACGGCAGCGACGACGGCCTCAAAGCCGCCGTTGACGAGCTGAACAGGGATGGTTACGACGTCCGTCCGATTCTGTGGCCGTGGCCGAAGACACAGGAGGCCGGGTTCTCCCACAGTGCGATATACTACGGAGATTTATGCACGTGGATGATGTACCTAGACGTCGACGAGTTCGTGTACTCGCCGTCCTGGGACGGCCGAACGCAGCCCTCCCACCAGCTGATCAAGTCGTCCCTCCTTCCTCAGGGCCTCTCGCGGTGGATCGGGCAGGTCTCCATCAACTGCAACGATTTTGGGCCGTCGGGACAGAGGTCCCACCCGCCCGAGGGCGTCACCCAGGGCTACATGTGCCGGAGGCGGCTGGAACAGAGGCACAAATCGATTGTGAGGCTCGACGCGGTGGACCCTTCGCTGCTGAATGCAATACACCACTTCAAGCTGAGGGAAGAGTACCGGACCGAGCAGCTGGGGCTCGAGAGCGCCGTGGTGAACCACTACAAGTACCAAGCATGGCCCGAGTTCCGGACCAAGTTCAGGAGGAGGGTGTCGGCCTACGTGGTCGACTGGACCCAAGCGGTCAACCCCATGTCCAAGGACCGGACCCCAGGGCTCGGCTTCAAGCCCGTCGAGCCCAACGACTGGATGAATATGTTCTGCGAGGTCACTGATGAGAGGCTCAAGCTGCTCGTTCGGAGATGGTTCGGGAGGAGAACAGGGTCTGGATACGTGATGCCCTGGTAGGACGGACGGATACAGGCACACGGGGTGCCATATTTGTTGATTATTTTGTGTGGGGGGGTGGTTTAGGAGTCAGACTGATAGACACACGGGAGGGGCTCATTGGTAATTATAACTTGGTGGAACAAGGGCTACATTAGTGAATTCAAAAATTAGTAGGGTAGGTCTCTTCGTCCATAAACTCTCGTCGATTATATTTCCCCCCCTTTTTCCATTTACACCCTTTTAATTGAGAGGGGAAAAAAAAAATTCAAGAATCATTTTTTAAAATTATTTTGGTTGAGAAAAATGAGCATGAGAATTGGAAAGGAAAAGAGACGGTGGCTCTTGTTGCTCACCGCCTCTTACAAACTTGAGCGGAAAGGAAAGCTGGGGCGAGCCTTCGCATTTTGATCTTCTGATTTTATTGTATCCGAACTCAACAACTTAGTTTGGGTTTCTCCGAGATCAATGGACGACTGTAGGAATGGTTCCACGATCCTGCTTCTACTCCACCAGATGAACGGTGCCCAACTGGCCCCCTAACTCTCTGAGACCATTCTTGGAGCTTCCGCAGGCGTTCAAGCCCCACAAGGACCAGGAGTTGGAGTTGGAGATGGCATGTTCTGCATTACATTCCCCATTTTACCACTAGAGCAATTCACATTGGCCTGACTCATCCATTTCCATCACTGATGATATTATATTGCTTGGGGAAGTTGCTCTGTGAAGCCAATCTTCTGGCACCGTCAACAAAGTCAACAACAAGATTCAAGCGAGCCTGGGATGAAGCACTGGAAGGATCTCCATAACGTAGAGGTGTACTCTGCCTCCGAGGGAACTGTGAATCTGGGCTTGCTCCAAAATTTCCCACTCCTCAACCCACCCGGTACCGAAATTAGTTCCATGAGGCCCTTAAAACATCAAAAAGGAGTCTACATATTGCATCGACAGTAACTAGTAGGCCATACCCGTCGAAAAAGTGAAAAGTAAGATCCCGGGCAGTTCCATAAGGCGGCAACTGTTTCATATATTCGAATTCTCTGATGGAAGCAACAGTATATAAAATACACAGGGAATCAGGAAACTGCCAGATGAACCCAAATAGAGACTCCAAGAACCCAGGAAAGAAGGAGACAGGAGGCCACATGAAAAATTAAAACAGAGTGCACAAGTTAGATAGCAGCAGTGCAGAAGGATGATGTATCAGAAGTACCCTTCCAGTTGTTCCAAGTTGGCAATCCTAGCGCGATGCTGTTAATGCAAAGCTGCCCAAGAAGAACAAACCTCTTCTGGATCCACTGGCTCCGAGAATACCCACGAAAGTC
Organism: Sonneratia caseolaris; assembly: GCA_900006705.1. Lineage (NCBI taxonomy): Eukaryota > Viridiplantae > Streptophyta > Magnoliopsida > Myrtales > Lythraceae > Sonneratia > Sonneratia caseolaris. The sequence goes on along the minus strand of CXYZ01012149.1, from coordinate 1,113,383 downwards.
CTTTCTGGAGAGAGAGGTGAAAAACATACGCTAATCAACGAAAAAGCCTCCCATCTGAAAATTTTCTGGAGAGACGCCAACCGGGGTAAATTATACAGCGCACACTCTCGAAGACAGTGAAGGATGAAGACCAAAACCTTTTGTCTGGCAAATGTATCGTCAGCGGCGGGGCAAGAAATATCCAAAGATCATGTTCAGACGCATGGATCAAATTCTCAGGAAAATAATTAAATATATCAAATGATCAAGGTGTATAAATCCCCACCATAACGCCTTTAGAAGAACGTGAGCTGGAATTGATTGATACCTACCATGTCCTCCCCAGCTGTATCTTTCACAACATTTTCACCCCGCAAACATACCCAATCAACGTCAACAAAAGCTGCTCGAGCTAGCAAAACGAAGCCCGACCCAAGTAGGGAGCAAAGTAGTACTAAAAGAAAAAAAATTCTCTTTTTAACCGAAGACGGTTCTCTTTACTCTAGGAACTGCTACAAGAGGAGACAAATTTGAACTTCACAAAGAGATAAGGTTGGTGACAGGAAATCCCGACAATTAAAAGATTTTCAGCAAATATTGTAATTCAAGATAGATAGAGATCGAATTAAACTAAATTAAAAGGAGAATGACCGAGTCAAACTCATCCCCCCATTCCACCCACCCGATTCCCCAGTTCCCAGCAGATCAGAGGGGGACAAAACTTGTTATTTTTCCCACGAAAGCCCAAGAACAATCCCCGCAATTAAACACGTGAATCCACGGACCCTGAAGGACTCACGGACTTGTCCAAATTTCGGTAATTGGAGAAGAAATCACCGGATATTCAATTGCGAAATTGGGTTCGCGGCTGTCAGGATCCGCATCGTCACTATCACTCGCGGGGTTCGAATCATAGCCGTGAAAACCCGACCCCCCGAATGGAGAATTCGCCAAACAATTCCGGCCCTGCGAATCCAACCCGCAAGGTGGCTCCCGATTCTTCCTCGAGTGCTTGTCGTCGTCGTCGTCGTCGTCATCATCTCAGGAGATCCACTCCGATGACGAGTATAGCCCGTCGGAGCTAGGATTACGGCTGGAGGCACGTCGGCCAGGGTTGCAGGAGCCAGCCGGAGGTGTGGGTTTCGGAGTTCCGGTTGATGCTTTCCTGTAAATTATGCTGCTCGAGTATTCGTTTCTGAAATTGGGTAATGCCTTCTCCCTCTTCTTCATCATCGTCTCCGCTACTTTGCCCACTCACTCTCTCGCTATCTTTCTTCCTCTCTAAGCAGTGCATGATCATCGGAGAGCCGATTTTGGCGCGTGTAGTCCCAACAAGACCTCGCGCTCTTTGGAAGGCGGGGAGATATCCTACCCGCGCACGTGCAATTGCGTGTTGCGGGCCAAGTTGGGCCCATGCTCACCCAGCCTGACTCCACCCGAATTTCATACAAAAACCAGTTGTTTCCCTTCCCATCATTTCCGGCTCGAATCAGGGTTATTCGGCCCCGGTTTGGCGCGGTTTAAGGCTTAAACCGTGATCAGAACATGAAGGAATTTCGGGTCGATTCTGGTTCGATTTGTCAATGGACCTTGTGTGTAGCGTCAGGTTATTGCTTTTATTGCTTTTATTCCTTTTTATTCCCCTCTAAATTTAAATTGAATCGCTCAATCTGCTCTGTATTAATCGGGGAAGGGACTAAATGGAACAAGCACTGAGGAAAGCACAAGGACAAGGAACACGGAGCATGCGATGAGGGCTTTCGTCGAGGTCCAGGCAAAAACAGAAGGCAAATAGAGCATTAGTCCACGGATCGATGACGTGGCGACAAAACATTTTATCTTTTTATTTTTTATTTTTATTTCCTTGAATCCCGCCTTAACCCTTTCCACTGGAAAGTTTTCGTTTGGCCCACAATCGAGTTTCAATTTCGCTTAAGACCTCCGCCTCAGCCTTCACACCCGGGCCCCCACCCTTCCTTCACATCCTCTCTTCGTCCGAAACCCTAGCCTTCCGAGCCTGTGAGTTGGGTCGATTTCCAATCGGGATTCTGCGTCATCTTCTTGCGGTTTCCTATTTTATGGTGTTTTTCGCTGATCCGGTCTCGTCTGCTGCAGGTTTCGCCATGAAAGGAGGTAAATCGAAGTCGCAGGCGAAGAACGCTGCGTGAGTTCTCATGACTAATTCACCTTCCTGACTCTGTTTGCCTTTCTGGAGCTAGCTTATGTCAACCACTCGTGGATCATGGTCACTCGATCTCAGATCTGAGGGCTTGTTCTCTATTTGTTAGATTAAAAGTTGCGATCTTTTGCTTGATTTATCATCAAAGTTGGAGCTTGTGCTCCATTGCTAGTGAATTTGCTGCAAAAAAAAATGGTGATCATTTTCGTTATCTTTCATGGAAAAGTGAAATTGCGGATTACGTATTTGGCAATACAGAATTCGACCTCCATTTTTTTTTTTTGTAGAAAATGAAAATCTTTCACCACACTTCTTCTCCAGTTTAAAATTATGCGACGTGTGTAATTGGAAAATTTACTGAGAACGAGGGAAGGTCGAAACTTCTGCTAGACCAGGCACATGCTGTAGCTACCCAAGGAACTTGCTTGTTTAAAATGGATACACGCATCCATGCTTCGTGATTTTCGATTTTTGATTGTTTGTGGTGAATTGTGTTGTAGGCTTTCTGTCAACAAGAAAGCAGGTGGCGCTTCGAAGCCAAGAAAGTCGTCTAAGAAGGCGGCAAAGGATCCTAACAAGCCCAAGAGGCCTGCGAGTGCCTTCTTCGTTTTCATGTAATCACAGCGATCCTCGCCTTTAATACGCTCTGCTTTTTTCGCCGTGAAATTTTTTGTCAGCTTTTTGGAATAAAGGTACAACATTGTTACTCTTTTGTTGTTTACTGCACGTACATCAATCTACGTGGATAGCTTGACGCATGAGAATAAGAAATCTGTCTCTTTCTGCGGCAATTTTACTTCATCATAATAAAGAGGATTTTGAGGCCACGTGCTATAGTGACAAAGATGATGTTGACTGTTTGCGTTGTATTGTTTTACTGCTATAGGGAAGAGTTCAGGCTGACATATAAGGAGAAGCACCCTAACAACAAATCAGTGTCTGTTGTAAGCGGCTATCCTAGCTAATTCTTTAAAGTTGCTTTTATGGGTAGCCTGTCATTAAGTATCCTATTGGGTATGAGATGCTTTGACTAAGGAAGTCCTGTATTAAAATAGGTTGGCAAGGCTGGAGGAGACAAGTGGAAGTCAATGTCTGATGCTGTAAGTTATTATTACTTTGAATGCTCTGTCAGTTAGGTGTACCCATGACTGGGACGGGATTAAGAATGATATACTTATCTGATCGCCTCAAATCGTTTCAGGAGAAAGCACCCTATGTAGCTAAAGCTGAGAAGAGGAAGGCCGAGTATGAGAAGAACATGAAAGCTTATAACAAGAGACAGGTACAAGCTTTTACTGACAAGGGAATTGTTTAGTGCGTTTCATCCTGACTTATAATGTCTATTTTAGGAGAAGCACTGCCGTAACTCTTTACTTGAATATGTAGCTGATTGTAATACTTGTATTGTTTGGTCAAAAATAGGCTGAAGGTACAAAACCAGATGAAGATGAGTCAGAGAAGTCCCTGTCCGAGGTAAACAATGAGGATGAGGATGAGGATGAGGATGAGGGTGATGAAGAGGGCAGTGACGAGGTTTGTTGTCTGTCACAATGATACTGGTGAAGCATTCACACTGTTTATGCATGCTCTGATTTTGGTCTGGTCTGCTTCTTTCTTCTTGTAGGATGAGGAGGATGATGATTAGATGGCGGCAGAAGGAGATAGCCTTAGTTTTATGTCTAGGTCATCACAGCGCTCGAACATCATCTGCTAAATTTATTTTCCTTTTCAACTATGATCTAATGTCCATTTATTAGTGCCCTTTCCTGGTTTGTTTCGTCCATCAAGAAAAAGCTTAAAGCCCACAGAAGGGTGAATAGCTTCCATATGTAGGACGCCACAATGATATACTTAAAGGGGCATTTCCATCTTTTGTAGAGCTGTTACTTCGCTTCAAATTGCTATTTCCATCACAGTTCTCTACTTGGTAATTGATGGATTTCTTTTATTGCTCAACATATGGTAGTTGAAAATCTCGGCGACTCTCACTACTCATGTCTGATTATTAGTCAATGAAATGGTATCGGCGGAACTGCAAACTGGTAATCTGGGAAGCTAGAAGTTTTGGAAAACAATGGGTTATTATGGTTTCAATGGGCTCAGGAACGCAATTTATGGGCAATTATTCTATGTGCTTATTTGGTGGTGGGGACCCTACGTGGTCCAATGAGATTATGCTTCTGACTGGAGAATTTTTGTTTTGACTATGAAAAATCTATTCTTGACATGATCCTTTTATTGTCCTGTCCCTATTGTCATTCCTTGATGCATTCTCATGTAAAAGCCTAGTAGGCGAGCCCCCACTTTTAGACCATCTTAATGCGAACTGTGTCAAAACAACAGACTCATACTAGAGGAAAGACAGTTACTGAACCCTCATTACCCAGAGACAACGTCAGATGTCAAATGGTCGAAGATGATGAATATCCGAATGGATTAATGAAATGAGCAGTCAAGACTCTGTATTAATGTACTGATGATTACAGTCTAACCATTGTTGATGGCTAAGCGTCGTACAGACGGGGAGTTCTAACCTAAGATGTACATCCATGAAGAGCTCTGCTAGGCTGGATAAGAACGAAACTGCCCGATCAGGTGCAAATCTTCCCAAGGTTCACGAGTAGGTTTGCCTCCTTGCACCGGTGTTTCATCTTTCAAACAAGATTGAGGAAGGCTTGTAGGGTTTGGAATCTTGTTTCCTCGGTCCCTCTCTGGACTTGGCCGAGCACAGATAGCATGGAAGACCACATGTTCACAACCTCTACAGGCAGCTCTGAGTGCTGAACGAGCATCCCGAGCTTCGGGGTTTCCAGATATCAAGACTGATTTAGATTGCTTATCGACCTAGATGGTTAAATTAGATCAAATTTTCCGATGGTAGTCCAGACAGAATGGTACACTATCACATGGAAAACGAAAAAAGTGAAATACTATTGGTGCCGGAGAAAAAAACTTCCAGGCCATCAACTCTTTTCTGAATCATCATTGCCTTTCCGAGATTCCCTCACGATTTTCACCAAGCTTTTGATCAAAGGAGTGTCAAGAAAGAAAGCGAATCAAATTGACAGCACCATCACGGCAACACTAGCCCGAAAAAGCCGAAGGAAAGCAGTCCAGTGTCTCTTAAAGCCCACAGTTCAAGAAATGGAGCACGAATCTGATTTGCAAACTTGGACTTGGAATAGGTCACGTGGATGTGTCGTCTCAGTTAAGCATAAACTGAGAAGAAACCACACCAGAAAGCTGGGATGGGATGTTCCCTGCTGTGGGCTGTCGCAACTGACTGTCTGGTTCTTCCTTCTCCCAGATGTACAGCGCTCTCGCTTTCCAAGGAAGCCCATCTTTACAAGCTAAGCAGATGCTGCCTCATAATGGACTGTAGGCTGTACATTTCATTCGAGACCCAAAAATAAAGAACAAAATGGTAAAGGAAGGGCAATCACAGAGAATGCCCACAAGAGGCTGAGGTACTCACGAGCTATAGAGTTTTTATGGTATTAATTGGCAAGACAACAAATTTCAACATGAACATGGCATCCGATCAAGAGTCATCTTGAGATGAACGTAATTCAACAGTATGTGCTATGAGCTCACTAAATCCAAGATGCAGAAGCTTGATCTTCATGGCATTAACAGCAAAAGGGGATCCTACAAGATTACAAGTTCCATCAAGAATTACATTTCAATAGCGACGTTCCTCCAATCTGTTTTGAAACCAAAACGATCTTGATCGCAGAAAACACGCAAATCAACAAACACATATAGCAAATGTAGCTTATATTCCTGTCTGGTTGTCTGTAAGTACGTCGAAGCCGAATGGTCTTTTGGGATCCAATGAATCACTGCAGAGTCCCGAGCCACACACGGAATGTCTAGCACCGGCCAATTCACACCATCCCTCCCAAATCTCAGCAGAGGCAACTCTTCGGGTCAAGTGGTTCCAGGCAAGCTTGCAGAGTCCCATCCATCAGCAAGGTGGAAACTTTATCGCTGCTTCCATCTGCCGAGCCCAAAACAACGCATTTTCCACTCTATACGAGCTGAGTTGCGAACTACACACAAGCGCTCAGATGATTTGTGTCCAATCCAAATTGCGAAGAGATTGAAATTCATTAGCACAAACCTGAAGAATTTCGAAGCTAAAGATTCCATCCTGCTCTCGAGAAATCGAGCAAGTTGAGAACTTTTCTCATTAGAATCGCCATTGCTGCATTGCAACTGCTGGAAGAGGGACCATAACCATCACCCCCCTGCGTAGACCAGGAGAAGGAAAAAAATCTGGCCCCTTAAACTTTTACTTCATCCCATTATGCACTCGCCTATCTAATTTTTCCAGTCCAGCCCACCATCAAAGTTACTCATAGACGAACTTTCCGACCACTGTGCAAACTGCCACCGTTGACAGACTTTTTTATAATTTTTATTAATATGACTGAGTAGTTGAAGTGGGGGCTTTCATGTTATGATCATTAGTCATTTCCTAATATCAATTTTTATAGCATCTTACAGTAAAAAATGGTCATACCTACCGTGGGCTGTTTGAAGATAGGTTTCTCATTGAGTTTAATTCTTATAAATAATAATTAAAAAAATTAGTTGGAAGGGATTGCCGGGCCATCTAGAAAACATTTGGAACATGTTCCTCCCTATGCCTTGTCATGCTCTTGTCAAACGAACCATTCTTTTCCTTTCACTAATTGCCGTGTAGAATAATGTTTTTGACTAATTTATGTTCGTACAAATTTACTTTCCCAGGTCGTGATATGTGATTTAGCTTCTGATTTTTATTTTTCCTTGGCTTGAGACAGATTGCTAAGCCAATCTGTAGAACCCCAGTGAGATTATAAGCTCAGGTTCCTTGCTTAGCGAATGACTAAATAAATAATACCGTGCTACTTTCAAGGATTACTGAAATCTTTGGGACTCTCTCTAGCAAATTCGTCCTCTACATCTTCATCCTCTGCGCCCAAGTGATTTTCTGTTTGTTATCCTGGTCGACGTCCTTTGGCTTCTTACCTCAACAGACCGTCTTTTCCTCCCTCCTCAGTTTTTCTCCTTCAGCACAGCAACGGAGGAGAGAACGCTGACACCGGACCACAACAGGTGCTACTTGTCTTTTTTATTTTTTATTTTGTTGTCGGTTAGCTTTCGTCTTCGAGGAGGAATCACTTTGAAGTTGTCTTTCAAATCTTCAGGTGAATCAATCTTGTGGGTATTCTTTAAAGCAGTCGATCTGCTCCTCAGGTTGCTTCTCCGTGGTGCTTTACTTGCTGGCTGTGGCTTTCCTGAGTAGGAGGGAATACGATTAAGACCTTCCATTTCTGGGTTCTCTTCATTCTTTATGAAGGGAGAGAGCTTGTGACGATGGAGATGGAGGGAGACAAGAATAGTCACATGTGAGGTCTGTCCTCATTCATGTCTTTGTGTTTTCTTTCTTTTTTTATGTTTTATTTTGGTTGAAATGTGGTATCACGGGTGAGTCCAACTGAGTCGATTGAGCCCCAGCAATGCCTATGTCGCTCACCCATCACTGTCTCCCTGCAATACTTATGAGTGGTAAATGTCAAATTCCACACATCAGTTCTTGAATTTGCTTTCATGTAGCATCTCTTCGGCAGAAAATGGCAATTGTCTGGTTTCTTCTGTTTGCAACACTCTGTTTGGAAGTGTTCCCTTCCGGGTATTGTAAGAACAATACTTCCAGACCTGTTGTTGTGAACATTGGAGCCATCTTCACGTTCGACTCTACAATTGGGAGAGTCGCAAAGATTGCTATTGAGGAGGCCGTGAAAGATGTCAATTCCAACTCCAGCATTCTCTCAGGAACTGAACTCACTATCACGATGGAAAATTCCAATTGCAGCGGATTCATTGGTATGATTGAAGGTATTTTGCTGGTTTATGCTGCATGGAATGCATCCTACATTTCTATCAAGATGTGGAAAACATGAAGAAATGCCAGATTCCGTAGTTGTTCTAATTTTGATGATAGACCTTGCTAATGCTTTTCTTTTTCCCTTTGTAAAATTAATTGTGCTCTTACACAGCTTTGAAATTCATGGAGACCGATATTGTAGCCATAATTGGCCCACAGTCTTCAGTGATAGCACACATCATCTCCCATGTTGCAAATGAGCTCCATGTCCCCCTGCTCTCATTTGCCGCCACAGACCCCACCTTGTCCTCCCTTGAGTTCCCATACTTTATTCGGACAACCCTGAGTGATTTGTACCAGATGAGTGCGGTGGCTGAGATTGTCAATCATTATGGGTGGACAGAGGTAACTGCAATTTACACTGATGATGATTATGGAAGAAACGGGATTGCATCCTTGAATGATAAGCTTGTAGAGAGGCGGTGTAGGATCTCTTATAAAGCCAGGATCCCACCAGAATCCATCAAGAGGGGAACCATCATGGATATTCTTGTGAAGGTCGCATTGATGGAGGCTAGGGTCATTGTACTTCATGCAAATCCAGATTCAGGTTTTATGGTCTTTTCTGTGGCCCAGTATCTTGGAATGATGGGAAATGGGTATGTCTGGATAGCCACGGAATGGCTTGCCTCCATTTTAGATTCAGTCACATCTCTGCCTCCTGAGACAACAGATTCCTTGCAGGGAACCCTTATGTTGCGACAGCACACACCTGATTCAGATCAGAAAAGAGCCTTCATTTCCCGGTGGAACAGGCTAAGGGGTGGCTCTCTGGGTCTCAGCTCATATGGTCTTTATGCCTACGATTCTGTTTGGCTTGTTGCTCATGCTCTTGATGCATTCTTCAACCAGGGCGGCACCATTTCATTCTCTAATGATTCCAGGATAGATTCTCATGGTAATCTCCATTTGGAAGACATGAGCATCTTTGATGGTGGGCCCCTGCTTTTGAAGACCATACTTGGCACAAATTTCAATGGGTTAACAGGTCTGGTTAAGTTTGACTCTGGCAGGTCTCTAAGTCAACCATCGTATGATGTTATCAATATCATTGGAACTGGTTTTCGGCGAATTGGTTACTGGTCTAGTTATTCGGGTTTATCAACCGATCCCCCTGAGACACTCTATCTCAAGGCACCAAACAGATCAAGTGCAAACCAGAAATTATATCCTGTTATATGGCCAGGTGAAACACTGACAACACCACGAGGTTGGGTTTTTGCTAATAATGGGAAGCAACTGAGAATTGGTGTGCCTGTTCGTGTCAGTTTCCGTGAATTCGTGTCCAAAGTTCGTGGGACTGATAATGCTTTCAAGGGATTCTGCATTGATGTGTTCACTGCTGCTATTGACTTGCTGCCTTATGCTGTTCCTTTTCAATTCATCCCTTTTGGTGATGAGCATCAAAACCCGAGCTACACGGAGCTTGTGAATCTAATCACTACGGGTGTAAGTCTGTCAAAAGTGCTAGTCATTTGATGTAGGATCCTGTGGTTTTCTTTTTGGCCTCTTTGTCAAGGGCCACTCTGGCATATTTAAAATGCTCTGGTTGAATTTTTCAGTTTTCATTACAAAAAAAAAAGAGGAAAAGTGGAAAAAGATCTTGGATTGTATTTGCAACATGTTTCTTACAATATCCAAAGCACCATCCAATAAATTTTATTTTATTTTTCTCTGTTTTCCCTATAAATGAAAGAGATGAAAACTGGAAAGTTTTTTTTTCTTGAATTAAGAATTACATTGATATCTTGTTTAATATTGAAGAGCATTTTTCTTTCCTTGTTTTGCTTGCAGTTCTTTGATGCTGCTGTTGGGGACATTGCCATTGTTACAAATAGGACAAAGATTGTTGACTTTACACAGCCATATGCTGCATCAGGGCTTGTCGTCGTGGCCCCATTCAAGAAGCTCAACACGGGTGCGTGGGCCTTCCTTCGGCCATTTAGTTTACAAATGTGGGCTGTCACTGCTGCCTTCTTCATCGTCATTGGCATTGTTGTGTGGATTCTTGAGCACAGGATAAATGATGAATTCAGAGGGCCTCCAAAGAAGCAAGTTACAACCATTTTGTGGTTAGTATCCGCTACAAAAAGTTGTCCGCTGTATATCTTCGATAGCATTTTAAGTGGTTGCATTGTAATGAACTCATGGATTAATTGATTAGTTAGGGATTGTATGGGTAAAGAAGTTATATAGCTTTTACTTGCATGAAATATACATGCCTGCTCTTTTTTCAACGTTTCACCATGATGAACTGGCCTTAGGTAAGTGACTTATGCCTGTCATAATCTAGCCTGTTTGTACTCTATGCTCTGTATAGCAAGTTGACACTATAGCCATGCTGCAGGTTCAGCTTCTCAACATTATTCTTTGCCCACAGTATGTCCCCTAACCCCCTTCCTCTGATTGCAAACTTGTACTGCATAACTCTGCAGCATTGAGAAGTTGTTCTCCATATTTCTCTTACAGGGGAAAATACAGTCAGCACTCTAGGTCGGGCTGTCCTGATAATATGGCTCTTCGTGGTCCTGATAGTTAACTCCAGCTACACCGCCAGTTTGACCTCAATTCTCACAGTTCAGCAGCTGTCTTCTCCAATTGAAGGTATCGAGAGCCTCAGAATGACCAATGACCCGATAGGGTACCAGGTGGGGTCATTTGCAGAACACTACTTAATTGAGGAGCTCAGGATATCAACGTCAAGGCTCGTGGCCCTTGGATCCCCTGAAGCATATGCTGAGGCTCTGCAGCGAGGCCCAGGAAAGGAGGGAGGGGTGGCTGCAATTGTCGATGAGCTTCCATATGTGGAATTGTTTCTCTCAAGCTCATGCACCTTTAGGATCGTTGGTCAAGAGTTCACCAAGAGCGGATGGGGCTTTGTGAGTATTTTATACTTTTATTATGTCATCCTTCATAAACGTGAATGTTTTTGCAACACTCATGGAACGACCGATCTTTTGGTTCACATTTTGCGTGGTTCAATGAGGCTGGCCAGAAATGCAAGGATATAAGGATAATTAAGGAAATTGTCTAAATTTGTAAGTATGATATGTCTGAGGAAATGTAGGCTGCGCCCAAACTTCAGGTTCAATCAACTTCTTTTCAGATTCCCCTTTTCCCCCCGAAAGCCCAATTAGACAGCTAAATCCAGTTCATGAGGTTTTTTCCAGGAGCTAAGGCGTGCTTGTATATGGCATAAGGATGGAGGATTTCTTCCTTATTGCCTCAACTTTAAGAGGCAAGACCATTAGATTTTTTTCAGTGACTGAGATTGTATTTATCTTTGTATTCTTTCTTCCATACAGGCATTTCCTCGGGATTCTCCATTAGCGGTGGACCTATCAACTGCGATTCTGACACTTTCAGAGAATGGTGATCTCCAGCGGATCCACGACAAGTGGTTGAAACAGAGTACTTGCAGCTTGGACAACTCTGAGATTGATTCTGACCGGCTCCACCTCAAGAGCTTCTGGGGCCTCTTTCTCATCTGTGGCCTCGCTTGTTTTGTTGCTCTGTTCACACACTTCATCCGGATACTGCGCCAGCTTCGCCACAACAACCCAGCTGAAACACCCTCAACTGTGTCAGGTGGATCCCGCTCAGGACATTTCCATAGGATTCTATCTCTGATGGATGAGAAACAAGACCCGTCCAAGAAGAGCAAGAGGAGGAAAGTTGAGATTATTTTGGAAGACAGTATGGATAGGGAGAATCGGACATAGGTTGACAGGGAGCAGCATTAGTTGGACCACTTGACCCAACTCAGTCTTTCCCCTTTACTGTCCATATACACACACATATGGATATGTATCAAATTTTCTGGGATATTTGCCAAGGGAGAATCATATGGGCAATGTCATACCCGTGTAAAACAAACATCGGCAATATACAGCTGATAAGCAAAATCCCAAATCTCAGTATCACCAGTAACATTTTCGAGTTCAGGCTTCAAGATAGGTTGAAGCTAACCAGGGAGTTCTTCCTTTAGTCAGCTTGAAGGCTTTTAGTATGACCTTTGCTATGAAAACTGAGCTTACATGCCCCATCTTTCCCTTTTCTGATCAGATTCAACTATGGACTCCATGGATGAAGTAGTTAATTGTGCTTTGGAATGTTCAATCCAGGACATGGTGACTTATTCTTGACCGTCTGTCTCGAGGTGGACGATCGTCGAGGGTGAGATGCTACATGAGGTCAAGCTGATCAGCTACCCGAATGCATCAGAAATGCAGCGCCTTTAGCAGCTGTAAAATGGAATTGTGTCACCATATGATGCGGAGAAAGGCACCAAGCGGAGATAAAATCATGGATGAGACGAGAATAAGACATTCTCAAAATACTACGCTTGGAGGGGAGAAAGTTTGATAAAACTCACACAGCAACTATGTGCTCCCTCCCATCAATGGGATCACGAGCTTAAAAATGAGTTCTCGGCCCGTTGGGTAGAAAAGGGCTCTTTTACCAAGCAGTACTCGATCAGAATATGTGGGATATTAAGCTACTAGACTGTTTGCTCTTTAAGACATTACTTATTTGCTTGGGCTCCAGGTCGAGGCCACTCACAACAGGGGTAGTGGCTGTGGTCTATGAGCCTCCATATGATGAGGCTCTCAGTCGAGCCAATTGGGTACAAGGTGGTTCATTGAGAGCTCACGATACATCAGGTGGGGTTAGCAATTTAGCTTTAGGCAACACAACTTTCTACTTGCCGATTACAGCGCACAGCGAACATGGTTTTCGTTAGATGACAAATGGTTGAGAATTCAGATGCTAGGATTCATTATTTGCTAAAGCAGTCACATTGAGCCAATGAAAGTAGGCAGTTCGGGCTACTCGTGTTCTCAATGTGTCCTGGATGTGCCTTATTGGTTCGTGGCAGGAACCAGAGCATCCGAGAATGAGCAACTGGAGAAAAGTCGAGAAATCATGGCAGGCCCATAAGGACTGTCGTGTCTTCTGTAGCTCCAGTTCCAGTATAACTTGATTGCAGCACATGATTTCGTCGAGATTAATACTGTGTTCTAATCTGAGAACTCTCTCTCTCTCTTTCCATGTCCCCACTCCAGCAAAGGGCAACGACTTTCTTACAGGACATTAGGCCTATGATTGTGGGGAGAGACAGCAACCATTGCTCTGAGTCTCTGTCTCCTTCCCTTTCGCTTCTTCCCATGAAAAAGGTGATTCCTTTAGATTTACAGGTCTGAGTGAAAACTGAAAATGTGCTGCTTTTTCAAAGATCAATAAGAGCTCAAGACCCACCACCCACCGGCACAAATATTCAAAATCCACATAGTTCCATTCACACTCTCGATGATGTAGAACCAGCGACAACATATTACTCTGCTATGGTTGATACTAATCTAGCCAATTATCGCTGAGTGACAGCATTTTTGGATTCCTCAGCTTGCCGTCACTGCTGAGGATACCTGCATTTTCCGTAACCTGCCAACCGCAAAATGGACAAAACGAGAATTAGCCATGGCCACCGGTGTGGAAACACATCCTAATATGAACTCGATCGGGCTAGCAGCTAGAGGCGGTTAGCTCGGGGAATATTAACAGTTCTATTAGTTAACTGAACTCACTCGGATCACTAAAGGTCACCAGGCCGGTGCCTTTGAAGTCACAGTTCCAGTAGTTGCGCCCGTGCATCTGGTAGTACACATTCATGGCGTAAGACGCATGAGCGTGCACCTTGTCGGTTCTGGCGAAGCAGTCTCCGCCCTCGTAAACCTCCCTGCAGTCCACTCCCCCTGCCCCACAGCAGAAATCCAGCACCGCCTGCAGCACCCTCTCCTCCGCGTGCGGTTTTGCCACGCACCACACCGACGGCCCCCTCGCGGACATGGATGCTGTATTCTCCGCCCGGTCCCCGAACTTCCCTGCCGTCACTTCCCCACTGCCGCTGCTGCAGAACTGACAGCTGAGGTCCACATCATATGCCTTGGACCCGTCCCCATTGAACAACCCGAAGTTCCGCTCGGTGATCCCGCCCGGTTTACTGTTCTCGTTGAACAGCGCAAACACAAACACCTCTATCTTATCCTTGGGGCTCATCGGGGTTCCCCGATTCGCCTGGGCGCGCTCGATGAGGCGCGTGTTGTATTTCCTGGCGTTCTCAAGAGTGGCGGCGGCGTCGCCCTTCTCTCCCTTCGACGGCCACCCTGACTCCGACACGGTGACCCGGACCGAGCTGTTCCCGAACCCCAGGGCGCCTATAGCCGACCGGACGGCGTCTATCTGCGCGTCCAGCATGTTCGTGTAGGTGTAACCCTTAGGGTCGTGGACCCCGGTCGCGTTCCCTAGCAACGCATACTCCAGGCTCACCGAGCTCGGGCTGTCCCGGTAGGCGAAGTATGGGTAAGCGTTGACCATGAAAGGGGCGCCGGTGTCTGCCAAGAACTGGACGACCGTGGTCATCGTCGGGAGGAGCGTGAGGGCGAAGGTGGAGGCCGAGGGAGGGAAGGAGGAGGCTAAAACGGCCATGCTGTGTGGCGTCGTGACCTTGATCTTTCGGTCCAGTCCTTGCGACACCAGAACCTATAACATCCAGCAATGTAGATTAGCTTCACAGTCATCTTCTTAACTTGCATAACATTATAAAGCTGAAGATCCATGAGATTTACCTCGTGCAAGTTCCGCATAGCTTGGACCAGGGCATTGGGCTCCAACCTGTCGTCGCCGGCAGTGAGGTACTCGTTCCCGACACAGATGGCCACGACGGAGGTGGCAGGTACGAAGGGGAGAACGCGGTCGGAGAGCCACTCCTCGGCGGAGGAGGTGTCCTTGCTGATGTTGACGACGTTGCGGTTCTCGACGGCGACGAGCAGGTCGATTCCGGTGTTGGCAAAAGCCTGGAGGATGTCGGGGTCGGCGTCGTAGATCTTTACCTTGTCAATGAGGGTCGACTGGAGGAGCTCCGCCACCTTCTTGGGCGGCGGGAGGTTGCTCCCGAGAGTGCCGTAGTTGACCCCAACGGCGGAGGCAAGGAGGGACGGGCCAAGGTAGTGGCAGTGAAGTAATACGAGGAGGGGTAGGATCAGCGGAAGGTGGGTGACCGCCATGGGTTGCTAATTAAGTTCCTCAGGCAAAAGCGAGCTCTGAAGAGTGAATTCCAACATCAGCCATATATATATATACTTGCCATTTCTTTTCCTCTGAAAAGAAATTGAAAATTTTCAAGTAATTATAATTAATTTTATCCATTTTTTTCTGGATGAGAAAATAAGATAACAAAGAAAGAAAGAGGAACGTGGGATCTGTAACCAAGGCCGAAAGTGGGACTGGGTTGGTCGGGTTAATGTAAATGGGATCCAACTGCACTGAACACGTATTTAAAAATAAACAAATAAAAAGTAAAAGACACAGTCATCGAGATCATCGGGACCTCCGTCAATCGCCGTCGGCGTTTATTTCTCCCACAGTGCAAATCCTGATCTCACTACTTCCCATGCCAGACATCAATCCATAAGCGTACAATTGAATGTAACAAAACTAGGAGAGGAGATTTTACGGAAGCTGTCGATTAGTAGGATCTTCCTATCTGAGGATGTCACTCCGATTGTCTTACGACAATAGAATGTGCGCATCCGATGAGTATTTTGATCATATGCAGACTCACCCCGAATTAAGTCCGGCTGAAGATGTTCTGTCCCATCTGTAGGGATGTTGGATGCACAATATCGACCGTCTAAGTGATTTATGGATGCCATTTGATCTATGAATCAGTCCGCCTGCTCTAGGCTGGGAAGTTCATACGATCAACATCCGACAGGTTTGAAACAGTCTTACGCGGGATGTGTTTAGGTAGAGTTACCTTCTTAACGTAATCAGTCGCTCCCTACCAAATCTGAGAGTTCTGTCAGTAGTGAGTGTACAGACCAATTCAAACGCTAAACGTGTTCTGAAGGGACAGCAGAGCAATTCTTGCCCAATCCACGCCCTTAACCATTGATGGCCAGCAAAGAAATTTTCCAGGAAAATCATGTCAATTTGAGTGCATTTGCGAAGCACGAGTCCATCTGGTTCTTAAGCAGCATGGGAAAGCAAATCTAGCCACAGCAACAGTTCGGTGTAACTCTTGGGCAGAGCAGTCCAGGAAAAAAAAAAAAACCCAAACTGGTCTTGAGCTGAAAATGCAAAAGTCCCAAACTTTGCCCGACTGGTATGACCGGAATAGGGTGATTTCAACATATCTCTCAGACGCACAAGACTCAAGCATTCAGTTTATGAGAGTTGAAATATTTTCCTAGAAATTCGTATGGCTCCAGCAGTAGTTCATAGAAGTTGAAAAGGACAAGGCAACCAGTTCTGTAATCACTTGACATAATGGAGAGATTGCAAGAGAAACTTGAAAATTATTCATGTAACCTGGAAGTAACAGAGTCTTCAGGCCACCAATATCATCATGCAGCAGCTTCGACTTCATCCAAGTCACCAACTACACCATTTGGTGAATCTTCCGGTCGAAGCTGAGTATGAGTAGAGATGTCATCGATCGCAGAGTTCAGCTGAGCAATCTTCTGGGCCAGCACCTTCCTTGTTTTCTTGTGGATCAAACCAATCCATCAATGTTCAGCCAATATTTTAAGGAGA
This sequence comes from Sonneratia caseolaris, assembly GCA_900006705.1. NCBI lineage: Eukaryota > Viridiplantae > Streptophyta > Magnoliopsida > Myrtales > Lythraceae > Sonneratia > Sonneratia caseolaris. The sequence goes on along the minus strand of CXYZ01012149.1, from coordinate 1,096,695 downwards.
GGTTCCTTTTCTAGACATAGTTTAGGTTTGGAAAGCAATTATAAGCATGAGACATTTAACAAAAGTTAAGCATATAGATGGCAAATGAGAAGTTTGCCTTTTTGCTTAGCTGTATAGGATCACCACTTCAATCATCAAAACTAAACGTTTCTATAACTTTCACTGCAAACAGATTAAACAACAGAGCAGGTGGCCATCACGAGAAAATACAAGGTACTAGGATTAGTTTTATAAGATAAGAATGGCTATCTTCTTACCTCTAAAGCCTTGTCTTCATCATATATGAACTTGGGCAGCTTCTTCATTATCTCCTTTCTGTCGGTTCCAGCAAGAGCCCTGCTAATCTGTGTTAAGAATGAAATTGTAGATGAAAGGACCTCATCAGGATTCATCCCTACGATATAATTATTTCTACTGTCATTGACTGGGAAATATCACAGCAAAAATATATTTTAATATGTTACAAACTCTCTCTGGAAAGGGAGTATTAACAGGAAAAGGACAACTAGCAGTTTAATCACTTAAATATGATTTAATTCAGCACTGATTCTGTTCCAAGAAGTCCATATAACTTCACCAGTTAGTCTTAAAAATTATATGATTCTAGTCCAAAGAGAAATTGTGCAATAAAAATTTTCTTGTCTCCGTTTCACTTCATGATGAATAAAACAAAACCCATGTTTGACTCTTCTCCTATGCAAACACAAAGTTCAGTTTTCCATCGAAAATTATGTTCCTCTATATAACACATATGATCTTTCTTACTTCAAGGATGGGAACATGTAATATTAAGATCCATATATACTGCATTTTCAAGTATTGCAATCATAATCGTGTCATAAACTTATTTGACCTTGAAGATTGGTAATTGTCAATAATAATACAATTCCGTATGATATGAGAATACATCAACCAGAAATGAGCCTGTAGAACCAGAGAATGGCACCTGAGGTGCGTATACACAACCAAGCGTGCCAACTATAAGTCCTCCAAGAACAAAGCCACCAATAAATGCATTTGCACTGCTTGACCTTTCTCCATTACTGCAATGGCAGGCAAATCAATTACTACCAAAACTGTTTCCATGAAAATAGAATTTTCTCCCAAATATTTTTGGTTTCTTATTCTGGTTTCAAGTGTAGATCTAAGGAAACAGGCTAAATGCAAAGAAGCAACTAAAACAACTTGCATCGAATTTTTTATGGAAAGGGAGTCCAAGAAGATGGATTTTATGTGAGAACAATAACAGAAGTGCAAAATCTTTTGCATTTTGATGAGCTATGTTTTAGAACAATGCACCACACCTAAATTCACATTCCAATAATTTTAGATCAATGCACCATATTGTAAGAATGAAAAGTCAGGCCAATACCTATAGGTAGCCTGCACTTTGAGCCCCTTCAAGGTACCACATTGCAATTTTGCTGGACGAGTAGGAGCAAACAACAAGTTTGTGCGTCCGAATCCCTTCAGACACTCCAGTGACTCAAGAGGAGAGCCTGCCATATTATTCGGAAACATAGTCAGCAGCTCAGCAGTGAAGTTCTGAGTCGGCTACTGATTAGACAGAAGGTTTTGAGCATAAATAGAACAAAACAAAACAAAACAACACAAGAAACAATGATGAACGCAAAACAAGACATTTCAAATAAAACTTGCCACAATGCAAGAAGCTGATTCACTTCAACAAATTTGATGTAAATTTTTTAAGAAAAGGTAAGTGTAGGACAATCACTAGTAACAAAAAAGTTCTCTCGATAAAACAAGCAGCAAAAGCTACGAACGTTAAAATCAGTTGCAGGGAACTTTCTCTGGAGAGTCATTTCAATGCTGTAGATCAATGGAAAAGAATCCTTTAATTGAAAAAAGAACCATCAACCTATATCGAAATCACAGAACTCGCCCACATTTACAGCATGAAAATCGTTCCTCATCGAACCCATCATTAACGATAAAATACTAAACGATACTATGATCAAATTAAAAACGTACATTTCCAACAGGACAATATCTTGAGCAGAAACGGAACGAACTGAAATGGATATGTGGACAGGAGCAAGAGTTAACCGGAAAATGCGACGGATGAGATGAATTACCAGTCGAGGTCACAGCTCTGGCACTGCTCGCCGAGACCAAGGAGTACGACATTGAGCTCATCGTTTCGAGAAAGAGGGAGACGCGTGGTGCAGTGAACAGCTGAGAATTGTTTTGGCGTTCGATGAGATCGATGACTTGAAAATTGGAAGGAACAGAACGGGAATGAGCAGGGAGCTTGCCAACCAGAAAAAAGGTTTATTTGCACTGAACCCCTAAACTTTAGTGTGATCTCAGACATGTCCCACAAATCTTGAATTACATATTATCTGCCTATAAGGAAACTTAAGCTTTACAGTCAAGCCCCTTGACCATTTCGCCGTTTGCCCGGTCCATCCGGTTACTCCGGTATATGTACATGAACGACAATGATAAAACGTTAACATCCCCGACGTCTTCGAAACCATCTACATGTGCATGTCACGATGTTAGGTAATAGTCAAATTTGTCACGATTGGATTGTCCTACGGTCAAATTTTGGAATGATTCCATAGCATTTTTCACATTTTAAATGAGAAAAAATTGAAATAAATTACAGTAAAAGTTTAAACTAATGAAAATTATATTGAATCTTGATCCCTATGTTTTACTACGATTATGTTGCTCGGACTCTTTCTTTGATCATTATTATTTTTGTAAGATGTTAAGTCTATATAATTATTACAATAAGACAGTTGAAATAATATGATATTTTCTTTCTCTTGAGTAAAGTTTTGTATCCGAAATTTGTGAAAGCAAGAGTTAATGATTTGAAGAGTCTTACTCCTTGTTAGACCAATCGTACATGGATTAGAATTCCAAGCACAGTTACGGGTAATTTATTAGAATGATGAACCGGCCAGTGACCCTCTAATTTTCCAAGTTTCAATGACAAGCATGCTTCCTTTTGGCACGAATGGCCGGCTGGCCGGCCGGCTTCAACAACGATGCATAGCTACCCTAGCGGTCGACTATATACCTGCAATAGGACAATTTCTCAGCTGAGGAACGCGTTATTCATGGTGCCGTCCGTGTTTGCTTGCATGTATAAGAAGGAAGTGTTACTGAATTCTGCCCTGTGATCTTGGAGTTCTGGTCGATAAGGTGGTTTCCTCCAGCTGTTCGGAAACATATTATTCCACCTGAAGCTCTGTGACAGGCACCATGGCGGGTGGTGAGGAAGGTGGAGAAAGGTCGTTGCAGGAGACGCCGACATGGGCTGTTGCAGCTGTGTGCGCAGTGTTTGTGATAATCTCCATTCTCATCGAGCATGCCATTCATTCTCTTGGAAAGGTTAGAGAGGAACTTCACTCTCTGTTCGATCGATCCCTCGAGGCTATAACATTCTTCATCACATTGTTGCTGTTGTTGACTCACGAGGATGAATTACTGACCTTTTACGGGCCGACAGCATGATCCCCATCCTTCAGAGCTTGTTGCTTCTTTCTATGTGCAAGAATGTTTTAACATCGATGTCAACTTTCAACCGATGGCAGTGGTTCCAGAAACGCCAGAAGAAGGCCATGCTTGAAGCCCTTGAGAAGATCAAAGCAGGTAAGTATATATACCCTGGCGAGTTACAAACCCAACATGTCTTATCGCTTCAAACTCGTCAATCTAATTGCCTGTTTGATATTCTGTGTGACAAGCAAGATTGTGCCTGGATTTGGCTCCAGCAAGTCAAGGCTCACGGATGAGTTTTACACATGTCAGGAAAAAGTTCGAGTTACAGCTGTAAATTCACATTGATCATGTGTAAGAGTCTGCAGAACTGATGCTGACGGGATTCATATCCCTTCTTCTCACTGTGGCTGCTGGAACGAGCACTGTATCGAAGATATGCATCCCAGCTCGATACGGAGACTCAATGCTTCCGTGCAAGGCAAACAGCGACAACTCGAAGAATTCTGAGGACAAAGGTGATGCTGGTGGGAAAGGAGGAGGGGATACCAATCACGACAGGAGGAAGCTGCTTTGGTTGCTTGCCAGGGACATGGGACAGCCCCGGGCATTGGCAGCAGGCTCCAGTGGAGATGACTATTGCACTCAACACGTAAGACCAAGACCTCTATAGTTTATTCTCATGCTCAATATTTATGATTTTGTGCGTGCATCGAGACATGGGTGTATAGTACACCACCGGGCTACCAGAGAAATTGATCATGATCTTCACCTAGTGATAATGTCTCATATATGTTCCATGGTTTGAATTGAAATTGCAGGGGAAGATACCGTTGATCTCCCAGTCTGGACTGCATCAGCTCCATATATTCGTATTCATCCTCGCTGTCTTCCACATTCTCTACAGTGCAATAACCATGGCTCTTGCTCGAGCTAAGGTAATTCAATTCTCGAATCTGAGTACTACCTTCCTTGCCAAAGAATAGTACAGCAGCAATAATGCATGAATGGTATCAACTGTACAATCAATCGCATGTTTAGTCAAACTATTGATAACCCGTGGGACTTTGTCATTAGCCTCGGCAAACAGTGAACGATCTTTCTTCCATTTGATCTTCACAGACTTCAATTACCTAAGGCTGATGAATTAACTGATTTGGGCATTTTGATTACAGATGAGGAAATGGAAGTCATGGGAAGCAGAAACCTCATCTCTAGAATACCAGTTCACAAATGGTATCACCATTATCATCGATCCTTCAATGCGAGTGTGCTTTTCTCATCTATGTTCTCTTTCGGTCAGACACAATAAGCCCTGTTCATATCATCGGTTTTGCAGATCGTGCAAGGTTCAGGCTCACCCATCAGACATCATTTGTGAGGCGTCATTCGGGCTTCTCGAAGATGTCTGGGATGAGATGGATCGTAAGCTCAAACACTACTTCTACTTAGCTCTACTGAGACTTGCAACATAATTGGCATTAAACTTTGGTGTGCCTTTGTCCGTATACTGCAGGTCGCATTCTTCAGGCAATTTTTTGGGTCAGTGACGAAGGTGGACTACCTGACAATGCGCCATAGGTTCATTAACGTTAGTGAGCTCCGTATCAAGAAAGTTAATGTGCTTTTACTGTAATATCTATTCACTGTGATCAATTTGATACTGAGAATACTCGTATAAATTCAGGCCCATTTGTCAGCAAACAGCAAATTCGATTTTCACAGGTACATAAAAAGATCGATGGAAGACGACCTCAAGGTCGTGGTCAGTATCAGGTACTTCCTCTAACTATTGAAGAAGTCCAATGACAGGGTGACCGACCATTCAAGACCGACTTTTTCCTTTTCCTAAACGAGATGATCTTACAGCTAAATGGAAAATCTCTTTCCCTCGCAGTTTCCCACTATGGATTTTCGCCATTCTCTTCCTGCTGCATAATGTCTACAGTAAAGCTCTTTTCCTCTTTTATGTCTAGTTGCCCAATCCTTCAGACTCTTTGAAACTCCGAAACATGATGGATTAACGACTGCAAAATGTGATGCAGCATGGCATACATTCACTTGGATATCATTCGGCTCACCCATAGTAAGTCCAATGTCATCTCTGAAAGTCACGATTTAGATAAGACCACATTCAATCGTGAAAGATGCATGTTCACTGCATTATATACGATCCTTCGTGCTGTGGTAGATATTCCTGTTAGTGGGAACAAAGCTAGAGCTGATAATAATGGAAATGGCTCAGGAGATACAGGATTGGGGCAGTGTAGTGAAGGGAGCTCCGCTGGTGGAACTGAATAACAAGTACTTCTGGTTCAATCGGCCTGACTGGATTCTTTTCTTGATTCACTTCACCCTCTTCCAGGTATGCAACCAGACCTCTTGACATCATTGTCCTTTCACAAATACTGCGCCTGACACAGTTTAATCTTATATATGTTTTGGTAGGATCACTTAGTTCTCTAACGGCCAACACTATCTGTGACCCAATTCTCTGCAGAATGCATTCCAAATGTCTTACTTCTTATGGAGATGGGTATGCTATTAATCAACAGCGCTTGTTTTGCTCCATTATTATGATCATCTGTCCATCATCATCATCATCATCTTCGTTGTCATAATCATTATTATTTATTTGCAGTATGAGTTTGGGTTGAAGGCATGCTTCCATGAAAATCTAACAATCATACTGACGAGGGTGTTCCTTGGAGTAGCCCTACAGATCCTTTGTAGCTACATAACCTTACCTCTTTATGCCCTGGTGGCCCAAGTGAGTATACAACCTATATTATTAAGCTATAATCTTCAGTCTGACAAAGAAAACGCCTCAATTTTGACTCTCAAACATTAACTTGAGCAAATAGAACCGAAGACATTCTCTGAGTAGTTCACGAGGATGAATATAATGTTTGGACCTTATCCCGAAAGAGGCACATCAAGATGCTGGTGAATACTGTGGCTGTGCCTGCAGATGAGGTCTCACATGAAGAAGGCCATCTTTGAAGAGCAGATAGCAAAGGCCATCATGAACTGGCACAGAGCGGCAAAGGAAAGGAGCAAGCTAAAGAAGTTGTCCGGTGGGGGACAACCTGGTGGCTCGCCTGGGTACATGAGTACCCCGCCAGGGATGCCAAGCCGTGGCTGGTCGCCTGTCCCTTGCTCAGTAGATATCGTCGAAGCGACCTAGAGAATGCCTCCGCCTCTCCCATTTCTTCCTCGTCTCCCTCCGATATTGATCTTTCAGAATTCGACCGGTCTATTCTTACAAGGCACAGTGAAAATGATAGAACAAATCCGGATTCTCACATCACTGAGGTTACTTTCCATATGCCTCAACAGCTGTATGTTTAGCATGTACCGGATAATATATGGGCCAGTATTTTTGCCGATTTTAATGTCAAACTGGGGAGTGTTTGGCTCATTGAACCAAACCAAAGCAAATGCAGTGACCTAAATCTCATCTTGATGAAGGTCGTTGTAGTATTGTGGTGAGTAAGTATTCCCGCCAGTCACGCGGGTGACCCGGGTTCGATGCCCGGCAATGGCGTAGTTTCCGCTTTTCATGGTTCTTTTGGATCTTTTGGAAATTATAAATTGCACCATCAACTTTTTCATGGTTCTTTAGGATCTTTTGGAAATTATAAATTTTCACCCAACAGTTATCCACCCTTCATTTTCCTTTCCCCACACTTGCTTTCGTCCTCCTTTTTGATATCGCATGCACCGACTCCTGGATATTTTGGAAATTACATATTGCACCCTGGACTTTCGAAAAACTTTAATTTTTTCAACATAAAATTATCATTTATTCAAATTCGAATTAGGAAGTCCCGATGAGATATAAGATTCTCCCAATATGAGTATTCTGTATTCACAGGACCGGAAGGTGTCCAACCAGCTCGATGTATATTGGTATATGCCATTTCTTTAGGAAATTTTGGTACGAAGAGATGGCCTTAAGGAGGGAAAAGAGTGGATGAAGAGCCAATACTTTCTGGTGGCCATCCTTGAAGACAGCGTAACGAAATCCCTACAAATCCTCCGGTCAATACAGCACAGGATCTCAGGTGAAGGGCAGTCCCGTAATTATTCCCATCAACAGGAGCCTTTCTCCTTCCACACCAGCATACCAGACAGCCTCCTGCATCTCAGAAAAAGGGGAAGGTAAAAAAAACAGCAAAAACGATAACTGTTTCCCGTTGAAGTGAGTCAACAAATTCAATCCCTCCATTCTCATCTTCGGGCAAGAACTCTCCGGTTGAGAGGAAGAAGAATGGCTGGTGTCTCAATACCTAAAAGTGCAAGTTCTTGAAGAGCTTGCTAGCTTGTCAAGAGGGCATTTCTAGGACGTCTGTTTTGTTGGGAATTGAGAGATGGCGGGGGGAGAGGCCGTGGCTGGGGCGAAGGAGCTCGATCAGACCCCGACATGGGCTGTCTCGGCGGTTTGTGCGGTTATCATCTTGATCTCCATCTTGTTAGAGAAGGTTCTCCATTTTATTGCAGAGGTAATGAATCTGAACATGAAAAGAGCGGTCTGACATTCCATCCTCTCCCTGTCCCGTTGTTACTTGACACCCAAGTTTCGTATCGAAATGTCCAATCCAATGGAAGAACAATTTATGCTCTGACTGCATTCGAGCAGCCATCATTGGATCCTACACTGAGCTTATAGGCAGATTCATCAGCGGTGCTCTTTTTGAAGCTTGGCCTAAAAATTTTCATGTTTAAATCAAGATGTGTGAAACAATTCCCTGGGTTTAGACATCATTGTACTATGTCTTTTCTGACTTCCGATTTAAATCTAAATAGCTTGCATAATTATCTGTCAGGTCTTTCAAGAGAAGAAAAAGAAACACATGTTGGAAGCGCTTGAGAAGCTGAAAAGCGGTCTGCTACCTTCTTCTTCTGTCTTGCTTTTCCTATTGAACGATTCCTCGATGTTACACTAAGTATATTGCCTTATTATGACAGAGCTTATGGTTCTTGGGTTCATTTCTCTGCTGTTAACTTTTGGGCAAAACTACATCGTGATGATATGCATTTCGGAGAAAATAGCAGACACGATGCTACCCTGTCCCAGTAGGGGCAGCACTGGACATGGCACAGATAAAGGAGCAGGAGCCGATGGAGCAGAGAAAGGAGGAAGCATAGGTGGTGGGGAATCCGAGCATCACCGGAGGCTATTATGGTATGAGCGAAGAATGTTAGCAGGCGGTAGTCCTGGCCGAGGATGCGAGTCGGTTAGTCTACCTATATCTGTGTTCTCATAAATTACCGATCAATCAGCGAAACTAACAAGACACGGCTTGTTTCCAGGGTCAGGTGCCGATGATATCTCTGAATGGGTTGCACCAGCTGCACATTTTCATCTTCTTCTTAGCGGTGTTTCATGTGGTTTATAGTGCGATTACTATGACGCTCGGAAGATTAAAGGTGATTGCAGCAATTGTAGAGGCTTCTGATAATCTGTTAATTCTGCCAGTTTAGTAGCTGAGACAGCACGTCTGTTGATGCAGATCCGAGGGTGGAAGGAATGGGAGCAGGAGACTGATGCCGACCACGACTACTTGAACGGTAGTTGCGGCTCATTGTTGCATTCACTTTGTTCTTGTTACTTATTGAATTCATCTTCCAAATGCGAAGCAAGTGATGGGCTTCTCTCGGTTTATGCAGATCCTTCGAGATTCAGGCTCACCCACGAGACATCCTTTGTGAAAGATCACGTGAGCGTTGGGAGCAAATCCGCGTTTCTCTTTTATATTGTAAGAAAGAGTCAGTACTTTTTGGTAGCTTCCACAGCCTTTTATGTTCCGCCACATGAAACTCATCGACCTTTTGTGTTGCAGGTATGCTTCTTTCGCCAATTCTACAGATCAGTCCGCAAGGCCGATTACTTAACCATGCGGCATGGATTCGTTACTGTAAGTGCCTGCAAAAGGGAAAGAAAAGACACTGGTTTAGAATTTATTTGTTCTTTTACCTAATAAATTGTCTTTCTTCCAGGTTCACTTAGCACCGGGTAGCAAGTTCAACTTCCAAAAGTACATAAAAAGGTCATTAGAAGATGACTTCAAGGTAGTTGTCGGGATCAGGTAAGTTTCCATATTTGTATAAAATACGAAACTGTTCATACTGTCAGTTTCAAGTCGATATAAAATCAGTAATTCGTGATCTTTACAGTCCTCTTCTGTGGGCTTCTGCGGTGACTTACCTGCTATTGACTGTTCATGGTGAGATCCCAGACTCCTACCCCTTTACTCCATACCTCAACTCGAGTTCACTTATGCTTGCAAATTGCAATGGATATGGACCGTTCATTCATACCTGATGGATGCACTCTCTGCAGGCTGGGAAGTTATGTTTTACTTATCGATTCTGCCGCTTGCGGTAAGGAAAATCATACCACCATATACTTAAGAAACTTTTCTTTTAGCAGAAAGATGAAGTACGAGTTTATTCTTTTTCCTTGTGTTTTCCACCTTTGATTGTTGAAGGTAATATTAGCTGTTGACACGAAACTTCAAGCGATAATAGCAACAATGGCTATAGAGATCAAAGAGAGACACGCTGTGGTTCAAGGGATACCTCTAGTACAGGTCTCTGACCGGAATTTCTGGTTTGGATGGCCCCAGTTAATCCTTTACCTCATTCATTTCGTCCTATTTCAGGTACTAGAACTGTTTCACTTATGAGTTCCCAGTATGTATGTTATATGCGATTCACTTGAGCAATCGTTTTAATAATAACAGAAGAGTTTCCGACATGCTCTTACGGTGGTTTTGGTTCTTTCACAGAATGCATTCGAGATAACGTATTTCTTCTGGATATGGGTAAGCAATCACCTCAGTTGCTCCTTCAAATTAGATTCGGCTAGACGTTTGTGTTCTTATGGGACTACATCCTGATGCAGTATGAGTTCGGGCTGAGATCCTGCTTTCACAGACATTTCAGTCTTGTCATAATCCGGGTTTCCATAGGGTAAGCACCAAGTTTCTTCTGTACTAATATCGATCAATAATGTGGAGCAAGTGCTGATGAATCGCTACCGATCAATTTGAGTTCATGCTGAGGAATCACGGATTTGACCCTTCGACAGGATAGTGGCTCAGGTTGTTTGCAGTTACATCACACTTCCATTGTATGCTCTCGTCACTCAGGTACGCACCTGCTGTTCGTGAATCTTCCAAACTATTTTCACAGTATCGATTCTCTGTTATGATTTCCTTCAATAGAAATGTTGCTTGCTTGCTCGGGTGATCTTGGAGCTGATTCTTGTTTGGGTCGTCTTGGAACGAACCTCATTAGATGGGATCCACCATGAAGAGGTCAATATTCGACGACCAAACCTCTAAGGCGCTCAAGCAGTGGCACAAGAAAGCGGTCCAGAAGAAGAACGAGGGGAAGCTCGGGGAGGTCCAGACTCGCACGCTGGGTGGGAGCCCCAAGGACTCACCGGTGCAATCCCCCATGCACGCTCGGCTCAGGGCTGGGAAAGGTGGCAGCAACGAGGACACAGGCCACAACAACGCTGCCAACATCACTGCCAGCGTGGACATCGCCGGCCAGCAGCAACGCCTGTCTCCCCGAGACGAGAAGAGCTATCAATACAACGACCATGACCTGTTGACAGGCCCGTAATTAGGGCCGATTGTTTCTGTAGGTGAAACAAGGACATAGATCGGTTACGGGAATCGACATCCCTTGACTGATGGATTGCAGCAGGATCGACATGCTCTGTTCTTGGGACAGACCGACCCAAGAGGGCATCGATATATACATGTAGTTTATCATCGGGACCGGGCTCATGACTTTAAGCTCCAAGGTATCGAATAGGGTTCTTCACAGCAGGGTTTTGCTCTTACCAATTTTGAGTGCCAATTGGGAACTTCATGGATGGCTGCTAGGCTCGACAGGCATATTATATATAGTCTTTGTTCCATACAAAGTATATACACACAGCATTTATACGTGCATCCATGTAAACAGAGTATCTCATCTCTTTCCTGTATTATAATTAAATCTGTGATAGAATATGATAGCATCCACTGACGAGCACCTTCATGCATGGGATGGATGACTGCACTGAAATTTGTACCGATCTTCGGTTGATGAGTTACTAGTGGATAAGCTCGTCTCCCTTGCAAATTATGGCAATATGACTGGCTCGTGAACTCGAGGTAAATGGTCCCGATCACAGAGTCCCAATCAAATATGCTCCAATTTTATTTTTTTTTAACGAGATTTGTGATTCATTAGATGCAAGCAATCAAGTGAAGTTATAGTATTTTCTTTTGTTGCAGTCAAATCTTGACAATAACTGAAAGAAAAATCTATTACAGTGACATCACTTTTTATTTTTAAAGGTGAGGTTTTATGTTCGATCTCACTGATTCTACCCTCAGCTCATGGATCTCCATCATAATCGAGGTTCTTGTCCTACAAGTGGTATGAACAAAAAGTCTAGTGGTGCAAATCAGAACACTGTACAAGTCTGGGGTGCCGCATGCAATTCTATCCTTCTCTTGCTCGGGTATAAATTGTAAAGCGCCTACTCCCGATGCTCTCATCTTCTTACGACGGGTTAACTGAAACAACCCCCCGACAAAACCTCCTCGCCCACATATGATCCGTCCTGTCAGGTTCCTCGGTGCCAGAGACACGCCGGCCACGAGCCCCGGTGCCAATATCGACAGTACATCTCCCGCCGCTTCAGACTTCGTCCTGATACTGGCCGCTCTGCTCTGCGCCCTGATATGCGTGATCGGCCTCGTCGCCGTCGCTCGCTGCGCCTTGGTCCGCCGCGGCTCGCCGTCGAACCGGCAAGACTCCAAAGCCAACAGGGGCCTGAAGAAGAAGGTCCTCCAGTCGCTCCCAAAGGTCACCCTCGCGCCTGACTCCGCCGCCGTGTTCTCCGACTGCGCCATCTGCCTGGCAGAGCTCTCCGCCGGCAACGAGATCCGGGTGCTGCCGCAGTGCGGCCACACCTTCCACCTGGGATGCATCGACACTTGGCTCCGATCTCACTCCTCTTGTCCTTCCTGCCGCCAGATTCTGTCAGCCCCCACCGCTGCCAGCCGCTCCCAGAAGAGCGGCAGCTCCTCGGCTGCCGCTGGCGGTTCCGAGGCTGAGGGCGTGAACGAGGCGAGGCTGCAACACAGAGTAGATGGCGACAACAGGTTTTTGCCTTAGCCCAAAAACGAACAGCGCGAAACACCTTCCCAGGGAGATTTTTCTTCAATTTCTTCACTTCACGACGGAAGTTGCCATTAAAATTGTTTATTTACGTCTTAAGATTTTCAATTTTGTGACGAGTTTCTTCCCTTTTCTTACAATTCGGTAATTTTTGTAAATATTACTTCAACAGTATATGTATAAATATCAGACTAAATTCGTCCAAACGAAAAAAAAAAAAGTCTTTCTCAAGTTCATAACTCTGTGATCATCATGGCCTGCTTTATAGCTGAAAGGAACAAGCCCTTAAAATGACTAACCGGGCAAGCATCTCTTCTTCAATCTCGTCATATGGCACACGATTCATGACCGAGGTCATGATACTCTCTGCGGTGTATAGCAGACCGGATCGGAGAGGAGACCGAGGCTCGTCATACGCAACGATCGTTCATAGTGGATAAAGTAACACAGCCATCCCGGTGAACCGTACATGGTTGTAGGCGCACTGATATTGAGCCTGCTGTATTTTGCCTTAGCCCAAATCCTTTTAATTTAAACATTGGGAGGTCAACTCTGATGCTTGATGGATGAGAACAAAATTGAGAAGTTCAAATCTGGGGGAGTTCTGATCCCTTTTTTTTAATAATGACAACTGAACCCAATCTTTATATGTAAAGCCTAAAGGGTATAAATATATTTGTGACAACACATCTATATATATATATATATATATATATGAAAGATAATATATGTATAATTTCTTATCCTAAACATATGATCTAGTAGCACGTGATGTATTCGTGAGCAGGTAGGCATATTTTTCTGAAAAATGAATTGGGTGAATGCAAATAAGATCGGTGATGGGTTGAATTAAGGGGTCGTGTAATTGTGTATCGTGACGGTGATCGCTTTCAGTTGATGGGTGATGGACGCCGCCTCGGCCTGGCAAGCGATTTACGCCACCGTCCCCCTTGCACCACTCAATTTCGTTGTTTGGGTTCGGTTGTGATTTTACTGTTTTTGGCTCCTTCCTGGGAATTGAAATGGAGATCAGCGTGATCGAACGATAGAGGCCGTTGGATCATGTAGGCCCGCAAATGGACGGTTTTCATGCGTGTGGCAGTTTCATGACTTAAAAAAAAAAAACAAAATGATGAATCCGATGGGATCGGGGAATTGAACCCGACGTGAATCGAACACGCAACCTTCTGATCTGGAGTCAGACGCGCTACCATTGCGCCACGGATCCGCTGGTGCTATTAGTTCCAGCATATATTAGGATAATTTCGGATTCGTCTTTGTCATAGCTGTCCGAAATCGAAAACCCTGATCGAGCTTCCCCGAGTAATCTTCTACCATGACATCTCCAAGATTCCCAGTCCACTGTCAACATAAGATTCCCAGCATGTTATCGCAGCAATCAGTCTGGACCCTTGACTGCCAACCGATACCCTGCCAAGTACTTAGGCTGACAGAAATTATCCCATTTGCTATTTCAAGATTCATGTGAAGTCTTTAGCTGAATTCCTGTTAATGCAGCGTTCGCGGGCGTTCGTTGGGGGGTTAGCGGAGGTCAGACTGAAGTTCGGGTTGAAATTGTGCTTAAGGCGATCGGACAGGTACGGAGGAATGCTGAGGAGGAACTTCCTCGTAAAACTGAGCGCCAATGGCGATGCAGTACCTTCTAGGGAGACCGATTCGGTGGAAAATAAGGCCATTGAGGCGGAAAAAGGAGACCTTTTTGGCCATTTCCGTGGAGTCATCATCTCCCTGCCTCCGGTCGTTTTTGTGGTTAGCCTAATCTTGATGACTTTTTTGTCATTTACCGGAATTAAAAGGAAAAAAAACGACCATTTTCAGTGTGGCTCTAGTGATTGTGCAAATTTTGGTTGCATTCATGTCTTCCTGTTCTTTTGATCCTGCTTGCAAAGTATGTTAAGAGGAAGCACCTGCTTGAGTAGTGAAAGAGCTTAGGCACTACCCCTGATAGTTGTCAACACCAGGTTATTGCGGTATGATTAGTTATTTGCCCAACGAGCTTCTTCTACATGTTGAATGCTACAGTTGGGTATGAGATTTTCAGGTTTAAAGTTTTGCTCAGCCCTTGGAGTGAGTTTATTTGTCTACGATGTTATTTTCTTTCGCCATCTGAACCGCTGAGAACAGAGACTAGAGCATTGCTTTACTGGGATGATCTCATTGTTCATTTTCTCACCGTATTTCTGTTTTCAGATGAAAAAAACTCCTGGTGCAAATTTTGTGATTGGATTTTGTATTGCAACTGCAATTTTCTTCATCATTGGAAGATTATATGCTGCAAGAAAGGCAATGTACGATCCTCCTGGCTCGGTTGCTGATCTTGTGAGGCGTGGGCAACTGAGATCTGACAGAAGAGGCATGTATGATTGCAATACTCCTGTTGCTTTAGCATGTAGTCCTGGTCATTTACTGATAAAAAAAAAAGTAGTGCTGGATGTTTGCATCTCATTGAGATTCCTGTGCTATGATGATTCTCTTCCAATTCATAAATTTCCTACCCATATATTTTTTCAAGCAGGTAGAACTACAATATAGTTTTAACAAGATTTCTCTGCAGTTTGAAGCCTCTCAAGTATGATGACCCGTTCAACAATCCACTAGTCAAGGTTGGTAAGAAAAAGTCAACTGTCGAGATGTGTGGGAAAGTTTATCGTTTGGCTCCAGTTACTCTAACCAAAGAGGAGCAAGCCATCCATAGGAGAAGAAGATCTGGGGCTTATCAGTGGAAGAGGCCCACAACATTTCTCAGAGATGGTGACACAATACCTCCTGATGTAGATCCTGACACAGTTCGGTGGATTCCTGCTAATCACCCCTTTGCTACTACAGCCACTGACATTGATGAGGACCTTGCCCAAACCAATGTCTATCAAAAGCACGGAGTTCCGTTCCGTATCCAAGCTGAACATGAGGCATTGCAGAGAAAGCTGGAGGCATTGCAGAGAGTAAGTATATTCAATGCGCCAGTTTCATTGACTGAACTTTGATAGATTGGGGTTCCTTTTGGTTGGGGATATTGCAAATATTTACTGTGTTCCACTTTTTCCCCGGGAATATCACGTAGAATGGATTCCCACAGGTGATTTTTAATCCAAAATGTATTGTGGACCGTAAATGCTTTCCTCATATTATTGTAGTTCATGAAAAGAAAAATTAAGGAAGTTGTTGAAGTCTCGTGGAATTTTATCCAGAGCCTCATTCATCTGTTTGCATCAAATATATTGTTATTAGTCATTTGGCCGTCTGGAGAAAATTGCTCTGTCATTTTAATTTTTTCATCTCCTGTCATGACTCATCTGTCTTGTTCTGCAGGAGGAAAAACTTGATGAACTAGTCATTGATCACGGCAGTGCAAAAGATTTCAAGCATCCATTTAAGTTTCAAGCAAAGTTGTCAGATGTAGAGCAGAGCCCCCCATTGAAGTCTTCAAAATCAGATCACTCTATGAGCTCCTCTGAAAGCCGCTCATCACCTGAGGAAACTCAGAAATCATGAGAACAGATGATCATAACCACTCATTCAATGTACGAGTGCTCAATTTTGAAGGGAATCTGAGATTTGGTTGAAGCTGCCTGTGAAAGTTTTGTAATCAGAACTCTGCAATACAGATGCTTATTCAGGCTAGAAAGTAGGCTACAAGTTGTAAATACTTCTGAACAGTGTACAATGTGTTCAGAATAAGTAATGCGAACTGAGCTGTCTTTGTTTGTTTATTCATTGATTCTTCTTTCCCCAGAGCAGCAATCTATTCTTTCACCTCATTTGTCATGCTGATGTATTTAGTTATGATCCTTTTCATCAGAAAGTGAAATGCTCATAACAGTCTCACTTCTCTGTTGTCTTGGCAAAGAGCTGTATGCAGGAAAGAAGTATACTGTGGTTCACTTTGACAGACATCTTCTGCTCAGCTTTTGCCTTTATTCTATAAAATCAACAGTCTTCCGCCCCATTGTGCAGGATTACTATCAAGATAAAGGCTCCTCAAGGCTTGGATGGACTTTGTTGCTCGGTAAGCAATTCTTATTCAAGAGTTTAAACGTTTATGAATTTCATTAATTTGTGTAGTCATTTATAGCTTTCATACTGGTTTTCACTCAAATAGTAATAAATTGTGTTTTGATCTCCACTATAGCAAAGTCTGATCCATATAATAAACATTGATTCATTATTCCATTGAAAAACTTCATTCCTACATATGGAGTGATATTTTTGCAAAATCCAATTTTTGGAGATCTTTATTCTGATGGAAATATGAATACAAAAGTAGCCTGATATATTTGGCATGGAGGCTGACCTGATCCCTAGCATTTCACGCTCATTTTTTATGCAATTCTTCGTTTGATTATGTTACACACATATAAGAATGATTGACATTGTATTCTTTAGCTTATGTTAACAAAGAAAGATTCTTTACTTGTCAAACTTTATGTCCGGGTTCCTCACTGATTTGAGCCACATATCGGCCATCACTCTTGATGAAATGCTCCACAGTTTGACCCTGGCCCTTAACCTTTGTTGCAGGTTTTATCTTCTTCCCAGTCTTTCTGAGCCAAGAAGCCACGAGCCACTGCATTGCTCTGAGCCTCTGCATCTCACTGTCCCATGCACTTCTCTTTCCTCCTTTCCTCACCATTAAACCCCGAACGTGCAGGCTCGTAATAATGTACTTGCTCTCCTCTAGTTTGTGCTTCTCCACTATAGTCTCCAGTCGTGCTGCATGAACCAGTACTATGTTGGGTCCTCCCACTCCTCAGTGGGTTCTGCAGTTGAACAAACACCAAAAGGATGATATTTGGGGCGCCATGGTTACACTTGATCCAGTCCTCCAGGAGGACTGCAGAGGACGGAGGATGGCCCTGATCCCTTGTAAGGAGAGGGGAGAAATCAAAAGGCGCTTCCTCTTCTCCCATCTCTATTTGTATCTTTAGAGCTTCAATAGCCATGGCTTCGATCCTCTGCATTGCGAGTGCGAGGATCTCCTCTACTGTGATCAGTTTCTTGTTTACATTCCAAATGCCAGTTGAAAATCCTCTCCTTCCTCCCCGTGATCATGGCATTGGTGATAGTTTTCACAGCAGCAACTGTGCAGGCTGCACTGGAGCTGGCGCCTGCCTTGTTCCTACCTGGAGTGATTGCTGAAGCAATCCCCTTGAAGGCTATCTGCGCAGCAGTTTTGCCTCTGAACTCATCCATCGGCATTAAACTGAAGAGCTGGGAGCTCAGCTCATCTGTTCCAACAACTGCCATTGTTTGGAACAATTTGAATCCATTAGCTGAATTAGTTAATGTAAGGACCACTGTCTTTGACAGTTGCATTGCTAACTTCGGAGTATCTTTTCTTAAGACCTGTGTTGAGAGGATTTGTGGCGACTACACACCCTCCATTTTTTGTCTGAGCAATGCAGCCCAGGGCCTTTCCAAGATCTGATAGGTATACTTTTGACTTGGCTTCCATAGAAGAATCATTTTCATACTCTATTCCTTCAAGCTGCACGTAAGGTATCTCAGGCTGATCGAAACTGTATTCATTTCTTTCTTCTTCCTCAAGCATTTGAAGGAACTCCCATGTCACGGTCTCTCCTGCATCCAGTCTCTCAGATTCTTTTTCTTCCTCTGCTTTCATGACGTTTTGCTCTGCAATCGTGGATTCAAGAACTATAATCAGCTGAGCAATCGAGTCAAGCTCTGTCAAGCTTGTCAGGTAGAGCTGACCATGATTAACTTCCTTGATGACCTCACTTGAAGCCGACCTTTCCTCTGTAGTATCTTCTGATTCTGCTGCCTCAGTCTCTTCTCTGTCCTGCATCTCAACCCCTCGATCCAGACTTAAAAATCTGGCAGGCCAAGGTCTTCAGTCTTTGATTCAGGCTCTTCCAACTTCGGAACTGAGGAAGAAGCTGAAGCAATTAGTGGGGCAGGCTTGTCAAGGTTTAGATTGGCCATCCCATGAATATCTGCCACCTTTCCTCTGCTCCGTGGAGTCCAAGCTTCTGCTCTGCTCTGCAGCCTTGGGCTTGGGATACTAAATGAATTCTTCAACTGCTACAGCCAAAAGAAGACAACAGGGGCTTCGACCGATATCTCGGCGTGACTATAAATTCCATTCGTCATCTTTCTTCATGGTCTGGAAGCCTAATTTCAGAACGAGTTCTCCCCCTTTCGCCTTTCCCAGGAAGTTGAAGCTCGTGTCCCATTGCTGAATCCATGTGCCCTCATAGCTCCTCTATAGATTCCTGAATCAGCTGAGATAGGTCCACTGTACTTCTCCCGAAATCAAGCTCCTCTGCATCCACCGCAAATAATTATATTTAGAATGGACGGGGCTCAAACTTGAGCTGCTTCCCCACCCCCCACCACCCACCCCC
>CXYZ01012149.1:1062725-1077362 GCA_900006705.1 Sonneratia caseolaris | reverse complement strand
CCCCCCCGGGGGCTGCAGTAAATGTGACACTTGACAAACAATGTTTCCCCAAAGTTGGCCATTCCTTGTGAGACCCTCGAGGGCATTGTCTGGACTGCTCCTTGGTCTCCTTCTTCTGGACACAGACCGACGGGCGAAGCCCATTCATTGAAGTGGGTGCGCCCTGGGCGGTGACGACCTCGACTGGGAACAGACAGCTTATCTTCTGCATCACATTGTGGGAAAGAGCTCTGCTGGGCTTCCAGTTCCAAATTCCCTTCTTCTCGCCTGAATCAGAAGAAGATATCTCATCATCCAGATTATTGAGCTTTGCCCAACTTGGAACTTGCACCTGCTGCTCAGGGGGTCCACCAGTTTCGGCTGTGACCGCCAAGGTGATAGGGACATGCTCCTCGAGCTGGAGCTCTCTTACTACTCTGGGCAATGACATCCTCAGGATTCAGGACCTGGGATAGGAGGAATCGAGGTGTGGTTGAGCGCAAGGGAGGCCGTGCGGCAGTATCAGGAGGCTGTATGGGACTGATACATGGTCTGGCTTAGGGCCTCGAGCTCCTGCAAGAACTGGGCATTGTAGTCGGAGTTTTTTTTTTTTGGGTAGTAATTGGAGTTGGACTGTTGTAGTTTCTCTTCCCCGGGGAGTACTATGATGCCATAGCTGAAATTAAACTATCTCCAGAGCCAAGTCAATGGAGTGGAACAGAAGGGGGAGGAAAGGAATGAGAGAGAAGGGATAACGTGGGAGAGGGTTTATGTGGTTGAAGACGGGCTATAAATGAGAGAAACTGTGAGATCTCATAATTTGTTATAAATATTTAAAATTAAATGAATATGTTTATAATGGTTTCTATGGTTGCCACATATGATGGTTTACCCTTTTTTTAGACTACTGGAGGCAGTGGACATGGACAAGGACAGGAGGGACAGTGTCAGCGGCCCAACACCGATGGCCTGCCGATGGAGAGTAAACTGTTCATGAGTGCACCGACTTTGAAGACTACAATCGTGAGAACTACAGGAAGAGGGCTTTGGTTGAGCTGGTTAGTGGTGCCAATAGGACACAAAACACATCAGTGGCTCAACACATGCAAGTGATGTTAAGCTTCTGATAATGCATGGATGAGACAGACAAGAAGATCACAAACTATTGGCTCGGTCTCAATGAGTTTGCAGACCTGATCCATGGGAAGTTCAAGAAGACGGACTTGGGGCTGAAGAAGGCTGATTTTTGCAAGAGTTGGCAGCCCTCTCAGAGAGTCCACTTGTAGGAACAAAATGGATTTCTGCAGATTGAACGAAGAAGAAAGCTGTTTTTGGCTCCTGCCAAGAACCAGGGCTCTGTAGTTAGCCTTCCCAGCTTAGATCACCCTGACTGTTCCATATGTTAATTTTCCAAAAAATGCAGTAATCGGTCAGACTAGTGAATGCATCAGCCTTGTTGAATTGACATCTTTGGCAGTTATTAATAACGTGTTACATGTGTAATTGATCACATTACAAGGAATTGCAGTGTGTTTTCGACCATAGCAGCAGCTGAGGGCAGAAACCACAGTGTCAACAGCAATCTGACCTCGTTTCTGTGCAAGAGCTGATTGACTGTGACTGAACCTACAATCACGTACAGCTGAAATGGAGGTATTATGGATTATGCGTTCAGTTAAATTGTCTACATTAGGAAGATGCAAATTTAGATAGGCTATTGCAAAAAACCAGAACTTTGCTCAAAGAACTGGGGAAACCATGACCGTGAGATATTCGTGTCACATTACAACAGATACATACGCTAGAGATATGTGCTTTACATCAAATTTAAATTCGTAGAGAACCGATTGCAACCTAAACACTATAAACTCCTGCAATATACTTTCATTAGATTGTCTGTGTATATGTACGTGTGTCATTTTTATATGAATCTCTCAATCGCTATGGGACAGGTACTTGGTGGCTATTCTTTCAGCATTTCACCGAAAAATAAAAATCACTGCCTGAATGCTTGTTTTTGCTGCTCGGATGGTTTATCTTGTATCATCCTGAGAGTTCTGAGATGCTGATCTGAGTTTTGTATCTTCTGTCAGGCACTGGCTGGGGCGACTTCACCACCACAAGAGGGATCAGATTGCATGCTGCTGTTGCAACTTCCAAAGCACCTTAAAACACTCATAATTTCAGTTGTCTCCACATCATCGTTCTCATTCTCCTCGAGTGACCGGCCTCTTGTCTCCGGGGTGAACAAGTAAGTGATCACTGCCCCCACAATGCAGACCCCGCCCAGGATCACCAAGGAGGCAGTCATACCAATTGCCTTTGGGTAGCCTTTCTCCTTCTTATTGTGAGAAGCCCAGAGGAACCCAACAGATCCAATGATGGCTCCAAGCTTGCCTGCTGCTCCCGAGAGGCCATGGCAGGTAGACCGGAACTGGGCAGGGAAGAGCTCAGCGGGGACAATGAAAGTGGTCGTGTTGGGGCCAAAGTTGGCAAAGAACAAGGTAAGCCCGTACAGTAACATGAAGCCACGATCAGTGTGAAGGTCCCAGTGCGTGTAGTAGGGGATACCCAAGGCGAAGTAGACTGCTGCCATGAACAAGAAGCCTAGCATTTGGATCTTCACCCGCCCCACCCGGTCAATGAAGTAGACGGTGGCCCAGTAACCTTTAACCCATACAACAAACACATCGCATTACCGCTCCTACGAAATTCTGCAGGCTTACAACTGAAGGGTGCAGAGTGAGACATACCTGGGATTGTAGAGCACGCCGCAACGATGGCCTGGAGCTTGGCGACTTCGAAGGCAGCCTCGAAGGCGTTGACCCTGGACTTTTCAGGTATGAAGCGATGGTAGATCTTTGACTGGAAGAGGTTGGTGCTGTAGAAGGCAACGTCGAGCAAGAACCACGTGCTAGCACAGGACAGCAGGTTCCGTCCATGGCGGCGGAAGAACTTCCTCGACAGCAGGGGGTACGACGGGGAGGGGATGGGCGACGGGAGCGGGTGATCCTCCGCGATCTGGCTGAGTGACACATCCAGCACCTTCTCCATGTCCTTGGCTGCTTGGAGCACATTGTGCTCCACTAGAGCGGTGTACCTTTATATAGTACAGTTTGAAACGTTGGCGTGAAATTGGAAAACAAGAGGGCACAGACAACTCCATGTTACATCGAAGCACTCGGCTAAATAAATCTCTCTCCACGACAGAAGGGTCACTGATGCCATCTCAGGCTTGGGAGCTAGAGGTCCTAATTCGATTCTCCCGTCTGTAGGATTTTTGCGCCCTCTTAATTCTTCTTTTTCTCATTTACTGTGATCTTATAGTTCACGTAAATAAATAAAAATAAAAATATTGATATAATAATATTATTTTTATTTTTTAAAATTTATGAGCTCATGTAAATTAAAAAAAAATATTTGTAGGCGGGGAAAGGAAAATTTTTAATTAATTAGAAGGAGAGGGGAAAATATGATATATTAGAAAAATTCATAAATTAGGATGGAATCGGTATGGAGGGGGAAGCAATTGGTGCTGACATTAACGAAATTGATGCGCTAAGAATTTTCGTTTTTTTTTTTTTTTTGGTTTTTGCCCAAAGAATTAAATTTTAGTTGAAAATGATAAATTGACTAATATAAAGGAAAATAATGAAATTTACGGAATTTCTTTTTCATACGAAATAGTTAACTGAAGACAAGAAAGGAGGGAGGGTTCAGGTTGACCTTGCTGTCTCCGGCATCGTCATGCGCCAGTAATACGTAACGGCTGCCGGAGCCGCCCCCAGCATCAGTATGACCCGCCAGGCAATGTCGGCCGTCCTCGGGGTAGGGTCCTCGGGGCGTGCATCCGACGCCCCGTCGAAAACGCTGCAGACGATCATCGTCACCAATGAGCTCGCCAGGATCCCGAAGCCTTGCATGGAGAACACGGCCGCTATGAAAGCCCCGCGAGTCATCTTGTTCGCGAACTCCGACATGATGGTGGCCGACAGCGGATAGTCGCCGCCGATCCCTAGACCGAGCAGGAACCTGAAGAACCCGAGGCTGCCGAGGACGCAGGAGGGGGACGTGCAGATCGAGAACCCGCATCCGAGCGAGCCCAGCACCATGAGCATCAGAGATATGCCGTAGACGCGCCGCCTCCCAACCCTGTCCCCGAGATAGCCGAACACAACCTGGCCGATTGCTGTGCCCGCAAGGGCCACAGCCACCATGGTGGAGACAACAGCAGGAGAGATTTCGAACTTGTCGCTCTTGTCCTGGTAGTAGATGCGGCCGATGAGGCTCATGATCGGGGGAATGCAGAAGAGGTCATATGCGTCGGTGAAGAGCCCCATCCCCGCGATGATGATGGCCTTGAAGTGGTAGTACTGCGTCTTGGCTGTGTCGAGGGCAGAGAGGACTTTCAGTGCCATCGCTTCCCGGCGACCAGCTAGCTGTCGCAACTGTCAAATGGGAGCGCTCTATTGGGCGGGAGATGAGAAAATAGAGATAGATATATAGTTTCGGAGGCGTAAAGTCAGAGCATCGGACGGTCGAGGGAGGAGGTTTGTGGAGGGAGGTAGCCTGTTGACCGGGCCGACGGTGGTGATGGCGGGTTGCCATCATTACTAGTGAGCGGTGATAATGCTGAGGTTAGCAGGGTATACGATTCCGGAAATATGCGAATCTTTGGATGAGGAGAGGAAGCATACAATAAATTTCCCGATTCAAACTTTCAATTAATTTAGATCCCAAAATATCGTTTCATTATCGGGTAGAACTCAAACTAGAAAACATCTCCTAGATGGGTGCCCGTTTGGACCAGCTTTAACCGTAAAAAAGCGGGTGGAGTCGATCTATAAAGTGCCGCTTCCAGGTGCCATGAACCCGATCGAGTAACTCGATGCTAGATCCTTGAGCCGATCTCCTTCTGTCTGTCTCTTTCTGGATTGCAGGAGATGAGGTTGCCATATCCGAGTTGAAATTGGTCAGGCAGCCTCTCTATGTCCTTAAAGCCACAAGGACATGAGACATTGCAGTTGGACCAGACCGTGTGTATAGTTTAAATGCATCCAATCAGCACGTCCATTGATGACTTTTTGTATATGTATATATTTTTTTTCTGTTTTTTTAAAATAATAATCAAAGGTTTTGATTATTAGATCATAAAATCATATGAGTGCAGGCATCAAACAGTGCAGAGACATTAGCTTATGCTTTACTATATGGATGCTAGTAGTTAGGAGCCAGGAATTTTCGTAGGGATCTACCGGACCATCACCTACCCTCATAAACCCGGCCTCAAGAAGAGGTACCGGCGTTTATTACACAGAATCTGAACGAATAAGATACACATAAGCAACAGCATCGATCATCACCATGGAAGAAAGTTCAAAGACCAAATGCGATCAATAAAATGCAGGGTCATCTTATGTTCCTCTTATTTCCCTTGTTTTAAGAGAGATCGACGATAAAACTTTGGGAAACTCAGATTTCGGAGAGACTTGAAATGAATCAGAGACTGTAAGTTTCCAATAGAATAACATCAACCAAAGCTGAAACTCTAGGGACATGTATGTTCGAGGAAAACATGGTTTCTGGAAATGAAAAACAAGCTCAAGTTTTACTGGGAAGCCAAAACAGGATAATCTTTCTGCAGACAGATGCATACTGGCGCAATCTATCTCCACGGGTAAATAGAACTTGGCTGATCAAGCCGATAAATGATAAGCAAGGAATATTACAGCATCACCGTGCATGTTACATTTGCTCCCCGTTGGATCAAAAGAATACTCTTCAATGGCTGGCCTAATACACTTCCTTGAAGTTCAACCCCAATAGCATTGACAAAAGAATCCCAAACAATTGCGTGTCATATCTGTCTGTGACTATTGATTCTCCAGGAGATTGATATCAGTTCGAAAGGAAAACAACATCACCCATCTCTAACAGCGAGCCTCTGGTGGTGAGGCGCCTGAAGCGCCAGGTCTTTTTGATTTCACGATCACCACTTCAAGAACTCCGTCTTGACGTGCAATGGGTGTGAAAAGCCGTGCATCTACAGGCCCAGGAAGGTTAAATGAAACCGAGAATGGTCCAGGCGAGGTAAGCTGAGGGGTTATGAACCGGAAAGTGCCTTGGGGGCAGTCCTTTGTAGCCGGTAAGCCCACCAGATCAGCTTGTATTTGGACCCTGCCACTATGATGCACGTCGCATTTTAGCCCATCTGCAATAAGAAGTGGCACTCTCAAGTTGGCATCAGCCTGTATCTGATTCTGTAAGGAAAGACAGTCCAGAAAGCTCCATGAAGAGCAACGAGGAAGGAATGCTTTCTGAACAAAATGGAGACAGATGAAGATAGATAAAAAATTTCCTTCCTCTCCTCCACTTACTGTGTTTTTACAACTCCAGATCAGGGAAATCCAGAGGCCGAAGGTTTTGAATGAAAACTAATTACATTTACGGCAACAAAGGCGCAAGTTGACAAACAGACATCTCAGCAGGAAGACAATCTGACTCACTGAGCTAGTCACATGCACAAAATTGAGCAACTTTACATGATCTCTCGGCTACCATGTAGATAGCACTTCTTCTGCCACCATATAAATAGCATATCATCTCTTCAGTGAATTAAAGTGGGGGATGTGAGTGATGCAGAGAATAGTGGTCTAGGGTTTCTGAGAGAGAGCCTAGAAGAGGATTCATGGGACTCTGTAAGGGACAGAACACAACGATGTGAGGCAGTGATTTGTTGAAATAAAATTTCTCTTGAGACCCAAAAAAATGAATTTAAGGATGGAAATGGCATACTTGGGTCCTTAAGAATGCCAGGCAGTGCTAATCTGAATAAATACGCACTGTCGCTCACTCCAATATCAAGAAGACCAACAGCAGGACCAATATTTCCTTCATTTACAGTTCCACTAAGAAGGGCAATAGGATTTACATCAAGATTGCCAGAAGGTGCTGGTGCAGACATGTTTTCTCCTTCGACCTGCCAATATCAAAATATATGCAGACAATTGAGCATACAATACCTCCTCAATATGAGATTGACAGTCTAACGTATCCATTTTCTAACATCATTGATGAAACAACTAATATGAAAAGAGAAGCTTCAAACAAATTTTGTTTTTTCTCTCTTTTTTTCCCCTAGATGCCTTCAAAGAGAATCTCTGTAGAATGTACCACATTTCCATTATTTGCATACAGATTCATCCCTCTCAAGAATATTCTGAAACCAAAATCCCCATTACATACAAGAGCTAAGCCAGACTCCACATATTGTAATACAAAACAGGAACTGATCACATGTGCTGGTTTGAAATGCAAACAGCATCTAAACAAACAGCCCAAGGGTACTGAAACATATGCATATTAATCACAAATTCCCCTTCTTTCAAAAATGAACACTTAATTGAAAAATGGGCTTAATAGCCTGGTACAGATGCTAGAAGGAAAGTCACAAGCAACTAGAGAACAAGTATATAAGAGGGAAGAAGAAAAGACATTGCCAACAAAATAAAATAGAATCCAGATATAGAACTAAACTAGACTGTCGTTCCAGTCATGTATCCAAACTTAGATGAGTACCATCAACCAGTTGCATCAAAATCTTATGTTTAACAACAGCAGGGACCATTAAATACTATCAAAGGTCTTTCCTCATTTGTCTAAAGAGCCAAATCATTTTCATTGAAATCAACCAAGGAATAAAAGAAATATATATGAGGAACCTAAGAAGGAAAGTTAATGTTTTCTATCAGTGAGATCTATAATCTAGCTACTATTTTGAAGAGGATATGCTACTAGTAGGATTCAGAAGCAACTACTGAAGCAATACTTAAGTGAAGCAAAAATGACAATCTTCTTTAAGGAAACCATAGAGAAAGCATTAACGCCTGGCTCAAAGACCTGTAAGTTTCAACATCGCACCATCAGGGACATACAGTGGCTTCTGGATACATGGGTGCAATCTGCATCCCATCCATTCAATCAGCATGGGACTAAAATACTATTATTGGCCAAAAGCCAACAAGGCAAATACAAGAAAAAGAAAAATGAGGATGCTTGATTAAAAAAAAATGCTTGAGCTAAATCAGATTCCATCGAATTCCAGAAATCTCATAAACTATGGCTGTAGAGCAGCCCTGTAATTACAAGGAAGAGCAAAACGACTGGTGCAGAGGAATTGTAGTACAAATGGCCCATATACTAATATGAAAATAAAAATACACAGACAGTCTAAAAGACAGCCCAGTAGAAGAAACTTCCTCTACTAAGGAAGTCGCTAATGCAAGGTAGAGCTTCTGATGCATACTATCAGATTTGCCTGTCTCTTCATGCAGTACACTTAATAACCTGAACACCGTACTGAACGCCTAAAGCAGAAAATAACAGGACATAACAAAAACCATGCAAATTTGGGAGTGACCCAAATTATCTCAATGATGAAATTCCAAAATTCATATGAGTTGACGACAGGTGAAAGTATCATGATGACGGAGTGATCACAGAAGTCCGCACACTTGTCATACCATTTCATTGCATAACCCAATTCCTAGCTAAAATTTTCTGCGAAGGGTAGCAAGCCAAAATGATTCCTTTCTGCCATTGAAGATGACGATTTAACACTAGCACCAGGGAATGAGCTATGACAATGCATTGCATAAGTTTAAAACCCAAATTATGAAATATTTTGGGTAGAACTCATCTCTCAACTCTCTCGAACGAATTTCTTTAATCTGCCAACTACAGCAAAGTGGCATAAAAATCCTACCTTTTTTTTTGCGCAAATTCGATCTAACTAGTATAGATCACATCCCAGTCCCGTGATTCCTCTAGGTTTTCTCCTAAACCGATCCTCTCCTTAGAATGAAAGAAAAACACCTACATCACAAATGGAGGTAGACATAGATAAATGAGAGCTCAAACACAGAGAGAGAGAGAGAGAGAGAGAGAGAGAGAGAGAGAGAGAGCTCACGCTGACGACTGTAGCTCACAAGAGACGAACGCAGCCACTGCAGCAGAGGCGTCTGACCTGGAAAGGAGTCGGGGAACTGCTGCGACTGCGTCGGGGGAAGCCCCGCAAGGAGCCGAACAGTGTAGAAGAGAGAGGAATACTGAAACTACTGAGAGTCCGAGAAAAGTTCTCGTTTTCTTTATATATTTAACCCCTCAAACTTGGATCCAATGCGATTAACCAACAAACTTTACCCTTTTTTTTCAAGGACACCCTTTATGTGTATGTTTTTCCTATTTATAAGAGACTTTAGGGGCACGAAATACCAGCCAACAAGTAAAAGTCGCTCGAAGGAGGAGACACCCTTGAGACCAGACAGCTTTGCCACACCGATTTTTGTCCCTCTATGTCGCGAAGAATTCTTGTATCTGCAATGCTAGAGACTGAAATTCGAAGTGATTGAGATTAACCACTTCTAGGCCAACTTACTCTTCATTTTTTATAAGCAACAATTACATTGGACACTACTGAGACAGTGGGAGAACAAAGAAACCATCTTTTACAGAATTCGATGATAAGGCATGGCAAGGCTGCGCACTATGGACAGTCCGAGCAGAACCAGACATTCCAGTAATCGGGTGCTTCAGAACATGAGATCAAGAGATCCAAGAAGTCCCACGAACGTCAAAATCCAGGGTATCACTAAAGGAATAAGTGAAGAAAACAGATCCCATTATATAACCAGCACAGACAGACAAACACCAACTTCCTGATGGAACATCTAGTGACATATAACCTCAACACAGTGTAAAGCCAATCATAACTAACTCCAGCTGGGGAAGGTAGCGGCAATTCCTCTCTCAAAGTCCTTATTCAACTCATATCCATAAACTAAGCTGGCTTTAAACTACAGAGATCTCAGTTTCAGTTTTCACTTTTCACTTTTCACGTCGGCGATAATCAGTGGCTCAGAGGTCAGTCTCCTACACGGTTGATCAGATTAGAGAAATGGCAGGCAGGGATAGAAGGCTTTTCACTTCCATGGCATGCTCGACAGTCCCTGTGGGTTAGAGTTATTGCATGGACCAGTGCCTTGGTTGAGTGGGCTACCAGGGCCACCTGAGGATTCGCTGAGGGTCCCATGAGATGGGCTGCTACCACCAGTGAAGCCACCACTGCCTGTGAACATTGTCATGCCCGAGAAGGGGTCCACATGCTTGGGTGATTTTGATTCCTTCCGGCAATCTGCCATGAAACTCCCAACAACCACCTGTGTTTACCCGAAAGAAAAATAGCATATGAAAATTACTTGTATTCTGGTTTCGTTCCTTGTTCTCCATATCTGTACTTGGTATAATTACTTCTATTGACATGTGAATTTTCATACATATTGAACCAGAAATCATAAAATGAACTTTACAATTGTTTCACACCTACAGAAACAGGTTTTCCTATGCACGGCAAAAATGTGAAAATGCAACTTAAAGGAAAAATAAATCTAAACATGCTCAACTTAGTTGAAAGACAGAAGGCATAGTCACACAAGGAAATAATGAAGAGGTAGAGGAAGAAGCAAAAAATCAATACCTGAACAGGAGAGGCAGCAGTTAGGAGACCAGCCACACTGCCACCCAAGACACGACCATCAGCTCCAGACAGGGATATGCTCAAACCCCCAGTTCTGCTACGATGTCCCCCGCTTTCTGATAGCATAAAGGATCCGGAAAGTGACAATATCTCATATCGTCCCTGGAGATCAGTGGAAATACAGTAAAAGAGATACCAGGAAAATAAACCAAGTTAGTAAATCAGTACAAGATGAGGCATTAAATACAAAAAAAAAAAAAAACAATCAGGTGAACCAGCAATTGCCCAGAATTTAATTCAATATCACGATTGCTCAAAAAGTTTCAATGGAGGGGATCTGATGGGGAAAAATTCATTCAAAAGAATCATTTTTGTGATCTCACAAACCTCGTAGGTAACAGTACCACCAGATATGGCAGGTTGACGGAGGGTAACATTAGATATGGCCCCATTGGCTGACAGAATGCAAACTGCCCTTGGACCATTCTGAGAAAATGACATTATTTTTGACGACACATCCTGTAATAAACCAAGATAAACACCGGTGCTAATCAAATGCTGCATATGAAAGGGAATAATTGACAAGCTTCAACTACACATTCCATATGCTTTTTTGCCTTAGCTGAGTGAGGTATATGTATAATGAGTAGTATTTTGCAAAGAATTATATATTTATTTATCGTAGAAAAATTGCTTAACAACCACTGGACTGCCAAAAAATGCTTCCTTCTTTTTCTTTTTTTCTTTTTGGGTAAAAAATGGATGATTGTATTATACTAATATAAAGGAGGTCATTAGTTACATAGCAGAAGAGTTCAAACATCAAATACTACCAATATAGACATCAATACAAGAGTAATAAAGACAAAGAAGATCCAAGAAATGGGATAGATTAAGATAAAATGAATAAATATCCACAGCAAAGGAAAAGCTGCTAGACTGTAACCTCCCCAGCCTTCACAGTGATGACATGCGGTGTAAATCCAATTCCCATTGATCCTGCAGTAAATTATTTTCATCACTTCAACTGTATAACCATGACCATTGACATAAATGAGACAAAGCACGTAGTCATTTCTTCAACGCCGTGAAACTAAAATGTAAGGAGACAACTTGCTTGATATTTTCAAACATAAAGCAGTCCGCAAACAGGAGTTTCTTAGTTGCAGTCAAGTCATATCGCAGTAGGATCCTCATTGACCACAACAAATGACCATAAAATCAAAATGGATAAGGGGAACAAAAAACCAAGCCCAAGAAGATGCAGACCAATCCAATGGCAAGGGTATAACCTATTACAAGTTGCAATTTAAGATCAGATTCATGTGCAAGTTGCAAGTGGGTAAGTTCTATATGCTTGCTCATATAAAAAACCAAGTTATGCACTACTCAAATAAGGAAGAATTCATTGGCTCCCGGAATGATATTTCCATAAGGATCTCCGAACTAGTATCTGGGACTGCAAGATCGTGAATGTCTGTTCGTACATATACTGATAGCTATCAAAAGCTTTTCAAAGGATTGAGAAATATAGAATTGTTTAAACAACTAAAGAATTCAGAAAACAATATGGCACACATTGAGGGAATAAAAAATTTTAAAATGTTTCACAGTTTTAGCTCTCGTCTTCGGTGGACAAAAAATAAATATATTAAAGGAAAAGGGCAAACATTTCTAGGTTTGTTCGATAATAATATTTTTTTAAAATGAATAAGTGAACCAACAAGAAGAACCCAGGTGGGCTTCATTTATACCTAGAGATTCAAGTTGCTTTTTTCGGCCGGAACCAGGAGGCCTGCCCCTGGACTTCTTCGCCGTGCTAGGCGAGACTGAACCACCAGATGGGGCGGCTACAGCAGCGGACAGAGAAGAGAAGCCAGCGGTCTGAGGCGTAACACTCCCAGTGGTCCCGGGGGTGAGAGTCAATGACATGGTACCATCTGGCCCGTACTTCCTAGGTCTCCCTCTCTTCTTCTTAACAGGCTCCCCGCCACTCGTGTTCATGTTAAGCCCGTGGGGCAGCGGAGGGCCGCCACCAGCAGACCCCTCGATGCTACCACCGTTCCTGGCAGTGGAGGGCGCCTGGTAGGCCATAGGAGCGGCTCCCGTCACTGCCACAGGCTTGTAGAGTGGTGTCCCGTCGCTGAAAGTGAGACGCATATTCTGGGCACCAGCGGGCGACACAAATGGCTCCCCTCTACCGCTCGTCATCACCCCTCCGGTTTCAGACCCAGACATCTTTGGATGCACTGAACTTCCCGTACTACCCTGCAAGATCTGTTGCTAAAATCAGCAAGAATTCGCAAAAGAAATAGCTTTAACAGCTTCCAATTTCACATTCTTTTACCGACCCAACTGGGGATCACCTGCTTCCCAGAAAACGAGTCAAAAATAGCAAAAAGGAAGCGAATTTTCTCTATAGAAGCTTCAGCGATGAACAAGTGGTATCTGCTGTGAAATCAGCAAGAACCCAGAAATTGCAGAACCCCTTGAACCACTTAGAGGAACTTCAAAGTTCAGTTTTTTTACACTCAAAATCTACTACGACGTAAAATTGGGAAGATAAATTGGCATTTTTTCACTAGATTGAGCAAACATTTAAGCTCACTGGAATCTAACCAGGATATAAGCGCATATTTAGGAAATTCCACTTCACTTCCACATTCAGGAAATTTTCAAACCCTAATCGAAGAATTCTTAGTAACAAGAAAACCTCTGAAGTAAAAACAAGAACGGGACCCCCTTTTTTCAACACCGAGCAAGAACCGACATTCCAAATTTCATCAGAAAATCAGTGAAAATGACAGACTTTAGATCTCAAAAATTTTGGAGAAATTGCATAGAATTACCAAAAAAAATAATTCTTTTAAAATTACTGTTAAAAATCCCCAAAAAAATCGCCAATAAGATAGAAATACAAGGGGAAAAACTTTTCAAAAAACAAAGTAATTTACTCACCAAATAATTAAAAGAAAAGGAAAAAAAAGAAAATGGTAAGATAAGAGCCCTAGAATTTGAAGAGAGCAGGATTCTAGGGTTTGGAAATGGGACTGGAGAGGACGGCTGCAAATGCTCCTTTTTTGGGGGTAGGAAACGCGAGAAACCGTCGATACTTAGTGATTAATATTATGAAGATTTCTCATTTTCTTAGAAAAAGAAAAAAGAAACCAAAATTCCACCTTTTATCATTCCCTCACTGACCGGTGATTCAGTTACGCTATCAAATTTGAATAGTGTGACAGTGAATTGGTAAAATATTATGTTTTAATTATAAATTTAGAAATTGGGGCCAGAAACTCTCGAGGGGGAAGAAAAGAAAATTGCCATTTTTGTCGTCTCAGTCGATATGCGTTTAATTCCACTCCAACTACTCACCTTCAGCTCGGCTTTCTGGCTGGCCAATCAAGCACCCAAGATTTGCCAGTCTCCTAAATCATTCTCAAGTCTCATGCGGTTGAGGGTAAATTGCCAATTCCCTCCAACATGTGCCTCTCGATGGCACAAATTCATCCTCATCCTTTTGTGCCACTAATTCTACTCCCCTGCTATCATTCATCCTCTCGTTAAAAGAGGTTTTTTTTTAAAATTTTCCCCCTTCTCTCCGTACCGATCGAGTAGCCGACGGAATCTGTCGTATTTGTGAACCGATCAGCTGAGCTAAAGACAGATTACATAATTTTCCTCTCGGGAAATGGCCCATCCTTTCTTGTGTGTTGTTAACCATGCGTTTTTAAAAGTGGGAAAAAGAAACCCTGTACGATTGTTATGTGACACACCTCATGGGTACCTCACCCCCTTCATATTCGAATCAGAATGAGATTGTTCTGTTTTCTTTGTTGGAGGTCTGAGAATTTTGAAAATGAAAACCAGTGTGTTTGGTGAAGAGTAGTTGGCCCATGAATTTAAGGCGACCTAAGGGTGATGAGAAACTTCTTCTCTGTTCATTTTTCTTTTCTTTTGTCCGGTGTCCCTTTTTTCTATTTTGGGTGGTGGTGGTTTGGGGGGATAAGTGACATTGGGCACAAGTATTATTTTACTAGCAATTTCAACCTTTTTTTCTGGGGGGAAATGCTCTGTCCCCACAAATTTTGACAAAGTTGTCGATGTTATATGTTAGCCCATGC
>CXYZ01012149.1:1027678-1062460 GCA_900006705.1 Sonneratia caseolaris | reverse complement strand
TGATCCAAGTAAAAGCAATTCGAACGGAACTATCAACCCAGAAAAAAAAAAAAAAGAAGGTAAACGGTGATCGGATTTGGACAGAGTCGGAGTTGCTTTGGTCGATATACTGATTGGATTACCTTCACGATTTTCTTCATGGTTCTGATATGTGGATGATGGATGCAATCACTCTCTAAGTCGGAGGGACAGAGAGTGGAGGGAAGAAGAGTCACCCTTCCATATATAATAATTCCCCCCCCCCCCAAAAGAAAGAGATATTTGTTTTTGGTAAAAGTGAGCTGAAATTATTAGAGGGGGGAAAAAAAAGGAAAGGAAATTGAGACTTTGGGTCAAAAGTGGGTAATCGCAATTTGTGTTTGTGGACCACAATGAAATGTCGGCAGAAATTTTCCCTCCAAAATGATAACCCTAATAATGCCTTTTCTTGATTCCTTTTTTTTTTTCACTTAGTTCTACCATGACTGATTTCGTGAAAGAATCTGTTACAGGCAGCTAAAGCCCTTACAACAGTTCTGAAGGACACAGCATGACGCCCTTAACAGTTTTACATATTCTTAAAGAGTAACAGGTGATCCGGATCGTGCTAAACTTCGTAGAACGCTGGTAAAGAGATAACTCTGTGAATTAACAGATGAGCGATTTGCAAATTATGATTGGTGGGTAGATCCCTAGCTACCCAACAATTTTCTCTCCATGATCATCCTTATACAAAGAACTACGTTCCATTTATGCAGCAATACCTACCTTCTATGATGCAGAATGCACTAACGGAGTTCACCCCCATGCGACAAAAAAACTTGAGGGGACGTATCACCCCTCTGAAGATGAATCATGATTCAACAAAATTCGGACTCACCAACACTTCACACGCAGCTTCATTCCACCGAGGATATAAAAGCTGCTTCCAATGCACCCACAAAGATGCGAGCGACTGCTTGCTGCTAAAGTGCTAACCCAAGCAGCAGCAAATCAAGGAAGAGTGACCCGATCACATCTTCCATGCACCTTGGCCATGTGGATCTATTCTCACCTTTACGCTTCTTGGGTCGTGTTGTGACTTTCCCTGACCTGCACATGGCACGGGGAACATCAGTTTATGGTTTTAACATGGTGGAGCAATAAGAAACTTTGAAAAGGCTTCCCCTTTCCCTCTTTTTCTGTCAATGTGAAACATCATTACTCTAGAAGCAATAAGATCCAAAAGGACATTGTATAAAGCAGTAAACAAATACAAATCATGTACCTCTAAAATGCAAAATTAATAGTTTTTGCAAGGACAAATCTGAAGCTCGCCACTGGCAGTAGCTGTTCGACAGCTCTTAGTCCTGCAGCAATGCAATCTTAATAGACCTGCAAGATTTAGGGAAAAGGGTTGCAATTGGCATCAAAAAATAAAATGTGATATTTATATCCCCGTGATATGTGAGATCCTACCTAATTTGATTGGTTCCTCATCCAACTATTTGGGCGGGATCACTGAAGAGAACTGGTGGAACAGGGAGTAGAAATTGTGGTTGTGCAGGACCACCAGCTGCATTTCCTGGTAAAGCCATAATCTCTTTTACAGATTGGGTCCAGAAGCTATTAATAACTCATAAAATTGTTTCATCTAAGCTAGCTTTGCAACATGGCCCTTCAAATCATCTCCTTTCTCCAATATCCTCAATTAAAAGAGTACTTTTTAATTGCTCATTCTTTGTTAATCTCAGATATTTCAACATCACAAGTTTCCCACTATTAATCAGCATGTAACAGTTCATTCTTAAAGAAATATTTTTCTTTTTTCTTTTTTTTTTGGTGGGTAGTTGTTTTAATTGTCAATGGTTACATTTCTCGTCCCTTACGGACAATGGCAATGGAAACTGTCATTGAAGAAGGCAAGTTCGAGTATCAGCAGAATAAATGAAGGAAAATCAATACATTCTGACTTAGAAATGGTTCACCTGAGGGATATGATGGTTGAATTAGGGGGACTGTTGAAGTTGCTATTCCATTAATGTCATATCCAGAGAACTGCATGGTATTATGATGACCAGGTATCATATAGCCATGCACTGCTGAATAACCATGACTACTTGGAACAGTTTGACCAAGTCTCCCATACTGATGCATAGCCGGGATGGTTGCACCAGGAGCTTCATACATTGGGAGGTACTGCTGACCCATATAAAGGTTATTAATTTTATGAAAGAATGAAAACATAGAAAAGCATGCAGCTGAAGTATCTCAAATGAAATTTTACTTTGTTTCATTATCCAAAAACTGTTTTTTAGAAATTACAAACTCCACTAAATAAGCTCTTCTTCCAAAGTATAAGACTTTATATATCAGAAACCAGACTGCAAATGAATTTCCGGAAAATTCCCAGAGCTGGTAGGTTGTAATTACATACCGGTGGGATGAGATATTTAGGCGCATAAGTTGCATGTCTGCATAACAGAAAACTCCATTAGAAAAACTTTACAGATAATAAATTAGATTGAGCATGAAAAGTGTCGGCTCAGTTGATTAGAATTTAATATGCATTGTCGCTACTCATTCATCTCAACTATAATACAGCAACTAGATGTTCTTCAAGGCTGAAAATTTGCATGCAAAAAACATTCTTTTTAAATCTTAGATTCACCAAGAAAGTTCTCCTGGATAACTAAATACGACTATAGAGCCTGCTATTGGTAAACAGAGGATGTAAGAACTTACTCACGATCTAAACAGTTTCCTTTTAAAGAAAACATTAATTGGGGTTCTTGCCTGTTAATAAATACAGGTCTGGGGCAAATATCCTCCGCAACTACCACTATTCCCTTTCCTGCAATTACCAATTACAGTGTAATAATACTGAGCCTTTTGACAATAGCATCCCTGCAGCTTCTACAGAGGTACACCAATATTTGCAGAAGCTACTAATAGTATTCTAGGAACCCCATTTTAACACTGCATAGGTAATGCAACATATGAAAGGAGAAGGAAAGAGGGTAGTTGCAAAGGCCGTCAGCCCAGTCCAACATTGGGGTTGAAGAACCGTTCCCTCTATGCTTATTTCATCTTTCTTGCATTCTTTCCTGTACTCTAGGAAAGAAAAGCATGTTTTGAAATCAATTGATCTGCAAACTTCATTTTGATAATAGCTGGTAAGCAACTTCAGGTGATTGTCGCACAACCACCACGATGTTTTATTCATTAAAAGGAAAGGGTTCTTCTGATTATCAAATATGCAGTAACCCATTATATATTATATCATATTTATAATAATACAATATGCAATATATCGAAGGATTTGGAATCCAATAAATCAATTATCCTAAGGTTCAGAAGTATACCCACCCATATGTTGGGTATAGATATGCTTGCTGATAGTAGCCATAAGGAAGAGACGGCTGAAAACTTCCATGGTGGTCACTCTGCACAATCTGTAGCCCTCCAACATATGAATTAATTGGTTTCAAAAGTCCTGCATTAAGGGAAGAATACAGCCATATAACAAAAACACCCTTACAAAAACTATCCAAATGGAATAAAAGATCAGAATAAAAAAAATCCTTCCAGGGACTATCCTAATGAAAAAGAGGAATAATAACATTACCATAAAGCTGAATAAGCTGAGGACGGCCAAGGGAAGCCAAGTTGCAGTTCGCCCAACGACCATCAATCAGGGGTGTGGGATCAGCACAGGCTCTCTTAGCAGCCTCAGGATCCTGAAAAGTCACCTGTAAACATGTAATCAAAGCAAATTCATTCAGAAATCATTAATACAAGCAATTGAAAAGATAAAAAACCTCCTCAGAGATTGAATTCAAAGAAAAGCTGCATAACTGACGTATACTACATTTGCACGTCTCATCGCAAAAGGAAAGACATGATCCCATTTACTAAATAATTTTGCTACAACTCCTATATAATAAAAACCTCTTCTTGAGTCCCAAAATCCAAATGTCCACGAACTCCTACAAGTAACCAACAGGGTAGCGGTCCTCTTAGAAAAAAAAAAATCAGGAGCTCACTACCCATGACCAAAAGTCATCTTCTTCAATGTCAAAGAAGTATTAGATCTGAAGATCAATTGAGCTGAAACCGTCAAAAGCAAAAGAAACTGAAGGAACCAGAAACAGAAAATCAAGAATCACTCACAAAGCCGTAGCCTTTGGATCTTCCGGTGCTTTTATCTGTGATCACATCTGCCTCTAAGACCACGCCGAACTGCTCGAAAAATCGCCTTAATGAATCGCTGCGGGTCTCCCAAGCTAAACCCCCAACAAAGACCTTCGTGAAAGTGGTGTCCCCAGGAGACTGAGGATTCACAGGCTGGAACATCCCGGGAATCAGCTGATACGCCATGGCTAAAGATCACGGTTATGGATGGAAAACGAGGCGATCCTGCCGAAAAGCAGCCAAATTTGATCCGGACGGTCGACAACGAGGACAGCCCAGCAAGCACTTGAGGCAGTTCCCTGTAGTAAAACCCTGTGAGCCCTGTGAAGCTCGAGAGACGAAGGATGGAGAAAGCTTGCTGCGGAAAGCAAAGGAAAGAGAAGAACATACAGGGCCAACCAAGCTGCTGAAGAAAGGAACACGATTTTTTAAATATATATTAAATTATCTAATTTAGATTATCAAATTAGGGATTTTAATGTGGAAAATCATACTACATATATATTAAGTATTCAGATCCGTAGTATTTGCACCCATCCAAAGAAGAAATTCCACAGGCTTGCTTGCTGCCCACAATTCTTCACTAAAGACTAATCAAAATAATTTAAATTGTCATATTTGATGGTAGACTTTGCTTTTTTTCGCAACTTTCCGTTGTATGGATTTCTTAATGCAGGACACTCAGCTGATGGATGACAGTGAAGAATACGGATGAGATGTGTACTTGGGCTCGTCGAAGCCCAGTGAAGTCATGGAACCGGTGCAATATGATCGCCTGCGCGAGCTCGGATCTTGGAATTCCGTGAGTGTTGCTGGGAACAGGGCTGGCGACATGAATGACGACGCTGGAGCACCCCGGAAGTAGCGGCAAGCACTGAAGGGCGTCGGAGTCCAGCTCTTTCTGCTTCGGACGGTCGGGCTCAGGTCCTCTTCTGCATTCTTCAATCCTTTTTCAGATGGGAATGCTTCTCCCATCACCTGAAGATGACACGTATTGACTTACAGGCATCAACAGCATTACAATGTTGATCTGTCAAATATATACAACAGGTGAATGAGATACTTTCCCTGACGGCTCCATGGACAAATTAATCTCTCGAAAGAAGCAAGTTCATGACCCACGAGGCCACGAATCCTCCCCACTGCTCCGATCGCATGTACTCTCTTCTCCTCCTCCATCTCCTCTCGCTTCTAATCTCTCAATCTTCCTCCGTAAATGATGTTTCTGTGGGTCGAAATGTTTGATCCATGGAAATTCTATTACACCTAGAGTGTCAACCACCAAGGTTGCTCTTTAGTATAGTCGAATTTCCGCTGCAAGTGTACACGAGGATAACTCCCATGAACGGGCAACACGATTTCAATCTTACTTGAAAATGAAAATGAAATTGATTTTTGTATGATCCCTGTTGGTTGATGCATAGGAAACGTACGGAGTTAAGCTGAATATGCTAGATGTCGCATACAAAGAAAAGTGCAATTTCAAAGATATGCCAGACAATGTGCGAGGACGATATATAATCATCTCTCACAATCCAACTACAGGAAAAAATAAAAAGAAGATTACATACAGAGTTATTGTCACAACACAAAGTCTTGTCCCTCACGCGGGAACGTAACTGGGTAGAACCAAGAGAACATTACCCAGCCCGGTAGAGTTGAAATTAAGAATGAATCTTCCTGAAGTTACAACATGCCAACCCTGCGATAACTTTCAACTGAATCAACCAGGGTTTCCTCCAGGGGCCGGAATGTCCAGCCCAAATTCTGCAGCTTTCCCGTGCTGACTTCGTTTTCTTCTTCAACCTCAGTGAAACTGCAGATTAAATGCAACAAACGATAGTAAAACTACTGATGGCCCCTTTGCCTACAGGGAGACATGAGCTAAATCAGGCGCCAACTGAAAGACGTGCTCTGAGATTTAAAGGGAATAGAGTGAAGAGTGATGGATCTCTTACGTTGCTGGGTAGGAATAATTAGCATAGAGACTTCTGAGCTTGTTAACTAAATCCTGCATTTTAATAGAGCGTCCCGTGCATAGGTATCTTCCTTCTGCCTCGGGCTTCTCATATGCTAGAATTACAGCTGCGGCCACATCTTGTACGTCTCCAATGTTCCTCGTCCTATTTGGTTCTGGGTCTTGTCCACCTTATCCATCGCAGACAAAATCCAGAATCTATTTGATGGAGACTAAGTTGCATATCTGTAAACTAATTAGTTACAGATAAAAAGGGCAAAAACCTTTCATCAGGTTCGCCAGAACCATGCTGCTCGCATTCACCGTGGGCTGTAGAAGTGGCCCAAGTGTAAGGGAAGGACACACTGCAACCACATCGAGCCCATTCTGATTCGCGAACTTGAAAGCTTCCTTCTCTGCTAGAGTTTTGGAGAGACAGTACCAGCTCTGTTGTATAAGCAAAGGAAAAAGAGTAAAGAGAAAAGCCTTCAGTAAGAGCATACTACCTCGTAAGATTGTAAAGTTACCTCGTGTCGCCTGCAGTATTCCTCATCAGACCAGCATGTCTCATCTACTACTTGGCCCTTTGGCAAATCAGGATTCATTCGAACAGCAGCAAAAGAGGAAACATAGACAACTCTCTTGACTTTTGCTTCCAAACTCGCCTTTAACACATTCACTGTTCCCTTCACTGCAGGCTCAATCACTTCTAGCTGCGCATGTCACATGAAAAATACCGTGTAAAAGAACAGAGAGATATCTTTAAACATGTTCTGGCAACTATTATTATGAGAATAAGGCTTACTTGGGGATCCAGGACAGGCGACGTAGGGATCGGGGAGGCAAGGTGAAGAACTCCACTGCAGCCCTCGATGGCTGAGCTCAGAGAATCATAGTCCAGCAGATCCGCCTTGAAGAGCCTCAAGTTCTCCGGTGCCTTTTCAAGACTCAGCAAGTGAGCAGTCTTCTCATGATTGCCTGCAGACAGCTCAGATATATATATATGTAAAACAGCGGGAAGGGATTAGTGCACAGAAATAATATCCATGAGATAGAGCTCAGGAAAAGGAACTTCTTTGGGGTATGAAAGATGACCGGGATCTCTGACGGTTCCATGGACAGTGTAGCCTCTGGATAGGAGAAGCTTGATGACCCAGGAAGCAATGAAGCCTCCTGCTCCCGTCACGCACACCCTATCTCTCCCATCTTTCATCCCCTCCATTATTAACTGCTACTGCTACTGCTACTTCTTTCTTCTCTCCGTTTAATCTCTTCAAGTCGCTTGTGTGCGAGCAAAAGGGTCAACGATAGCATCTGCTGTGTAGCTTTCTTCTTAATGTTACCACATACCTGTCCAGATCTTCTACAGCGACATCCAAAGTCATTCATTCTTTTTGGATGGACCAAGCAAAGTGCATGCTTCGACTTTTGACTATTTCACACCCAAAATAAATAAATAAAATGGCAGAAAATTCATGGAAAATATGTTAGTGGTGCGATTATAATATTCAATGAATAAAATAGGCTCAATACAATCTCACTGTCTTCACGTCTCTTAGCATGTACGTGATTAAAAAACGGTCTGCTGCTCAATCCATAGATGAGGCATCCCCTCGGGAAGAAGCATTGAAGAGCCCAGCCAGCGATTTGTCCTCCAATGCCAGTCATGTCAGGTCGCACACGGCACACTTCTCTCTCCATC
Organism: Sonneratia caseolaris; assembly: GCA_900006705.1. NCBI lineage: Eukaryota > Viridiplantae > Streptophyta > Magnoliopsida > Myrtales > Lythraceae > Sonneratia > Sonneratia caseolaris. Next base: position 1,054,649 of record CXYZ01012149.1, on the reverse strand, counting down.
CACCACTGATGCTCATAAACAAAACAAAACACCTTGCAAGTTTTGTTTCTGATCAGGATGACGATGGCCGAATGTTTAAATTCAGTCATCTTCTTCCTGCTCCTAGACAATCGATCCAGCAGATTCACCACTACAGGTTCAAAAGGAGTGGGAAAGAAGAAAGGCCGGCCAGGGTCCGAGGGAGGTAAGGGCTTATTGGCCATTCAAAATTTACATAGGCTATATTTTGATGGGAGGGCATTGCTGGTGACTTATCACCTGTATTTGGAAGGGGAAAAAAGTAACCAAAATTCATGCCCGATTTGGGATTTTAATCCAAAATAAAACAGAACCAAAACTTTTCATCCACCTTCCGAAGCTTGCAATTCAATTCTCATTCATCACTCCCATTACAAGTCGAGCACATTTCAATGGAAAATGGAAAAGGAAAACTAAACTCCATTTATTTATTGACAACAGACTCATGTTACAGTTTCTAAATGAAGCAAGGTGAGAGTCAATCGTGAGCAGTGAGATCGGCTAAGTTGGACCAGCTCAAAGGGTCGCATGGCCATTTGATGAAGGCCCAGACATCACAGAGAGAACGTCGGTCACTGAAGACATGATGCTCAATGCCGCCTTCAGGACTTCCTGCGAGCAACCTGGTTTTACAATGGTCCGAACCTGGGGAAACACACGAATCTCTTACATCACAATTCGCATCTAACATGACAAGTTCAGTGCAGGCTCCTGGAGCTCAAAATGAAGCGCAGTGTGAAGGAATGGTGATTACCTTATCGAGATATACTTGCAACTCCTTAATACGGCCCATGTAATCCTGATCTTCAATGCACAAACTTATAGGCCTGGAATCAGCACCAGGACCGTCAAACTGGAGAGGCCCTGGGTTTCTGTAAATATCATCCATCAAAAATTTTCCCGCATTTTGCCTCAGAAGTCTGCATGACACCAGAAAAAAAAATATCCCAAGTTATTATCCAGACTCTATTCGTATCATGTCTCATCTTGAACACATTCAAGCCCAAGCCGAAAAATAATCCACTCTAAAGATGAAGATCTATAACATAAGGTTAGTCGATGATGAGTTAGCATATAAAATATGCACGTCAATCTAATCAATCAAAGAGAGGAGGTAATAGTATTTCCAGTCAACAGCATAAATTTCACCCCTGCTATGATCAGTTTCAAATATCAACTATAGAGGTGGTTACAAGTTTCCTTGGATGGTAGAAAGACTAGCAAGCACTTACTCATATACTTTGCCGTGCAAATCAACGGTAGCAGGATAAATAGCAGGTTTTCCAAAAGATGCAGCCCCTGGATTCTGTGCCCAACGCTTGACAGTCATCATAGTCTAATTCCATGATGCAATATAAATGAGTTACATGTCATTCCAGCTAGAATTATTTGTGATAGCCAACAGAATTAGTGTTAGCCACAATGCAGGTATCATAAATAAGGGAAACATAATAAATGATAGAAAAAAGTTGCATACTGTGATAGGAGTGGCACCACAACGCCACTTGTTCACAGGGTTCTTCAGGTTGGTCACAGTGGCCATGTAACCATTCAGACCAGCAGCCAATATATGGTAGCTAATGTGCCCAAGGACCTGTGTGGAGATCAAGCCATTGACCAATTCAGAGAATGAGGAATCAACATTAGACATATTTTGATATTTTTCAGATGAGACCAAATTTCTAGAGATGACTTACATATGCGTAGTCACAATCAAACTTTGATGGTAAAGAACCTCGAGCCTGGTACCCAAAGAAGTGGCATATTGCATTAAACTTCTTCCCCTTGTATATTCCTTCTTTCTGTTCAAATTCCACTGGAGTCAGTGATACTATATTAAAATAACAAAGATCCATCAAGTTGTATGTAAAACAGATAACAATGAAAAAGGGGGGAAAAATTAACTGTGCCAGACCGGACTCAAGGATCTTTATTTAGGTGTACAGAAAGTGGCAGAAAAACAACGTATCATTGGTAACACCATTATCCCAACCATTGAAGATTTTCTATTAGTCTATTCAACTTTCTTGCTCTTCATTTTCATAATACAATTTCTCATAAAAACACAAAAAGTTAATGAATAACACTGTCTTTAAGAGAGAGAGACATTTAATCTAAGCATGTAAAATGAAAAACTAACTATTCATACAACTTCTGGAACTTAAAAGGACAGCAGTCATATAATACAAGAAAAAGAACAAGTTTTTACTTTTTGAGCAGGTAAAGCAGAAGTAACATTGGTTGTATGATAATATTTCTAACGCTATCAATTCTTTTAAAAAAATCAAAGAAAACATGTCGCTTAGATAATCATGTCAATCAGGTACTCACCGTCCGCCTGTTCATTTCAACCTCCACAAGATGAGCTAAAAGCTTTTCTGTTTCAATCTACAAAGAAAAAATAAAAGCATATCAAGGACATCTAACAAATCATTTTCTTTGGCTTTCAAGCCAAAAGAATGCAAATACCATCTTGCAGTATCAACTAAGTTCTCCATTACCTGGGACAGCTGTGCAGAATCATCTGATTCAGGGAAGAGAAGCAGCTGCCACATCAAAGGTCTCAGTCTTAAGATCAAAAGTAACATCAAGTCTCAAAGGTATCCACAAAAAATTTAATAAAATGTATATATACACCTGCTTCTTGATAAAAGGAGGCAGAAATTCAAACAATGCAAAAGCCCAAGGTGAAAGTTGAGAAGAAATTTTATCAGCATGGACACCCTGTCTGAGCAATCCATGAATTTCCTGCAAAAATAGAATCCAAATGAACTCCAATTTGCAGAAAGAGAAAACTATCATAACATACAGAAGAATTATCCCCAATTGAGGGTATTAAATGTTTCTAGAATCCGTGATTTACCTTCAGAAGAGCATAAACTTCAGGAATGCTTTCAATTAATCCCTCGGGCAAAAGGACGACACCATGGTATTTCTCTAAATTAAGAAAAAGGATTTCATCAGCAAAATCAACAAGCAAGATAATGAGAAATAAACAGCACAAGCCAGTAACTGCATATGATAGTCGAACCTTGCTCTGCTCTGCCTTGAACTGCATCACATATCTGTTTCGTCAGGTCAAAGAGAGTAAGCTTTGATGCAGCAACTTCTTCCCCAAGAATCACCTGCAGAAAACAACTGACTTTAGATAATAGAAATATAGAAGACAATTTGTTCAGATAATTATAAGTTACACGTAAAAACTACCATATTTGGATGAGACTGAAGGGTGCATTCCAGGGCTACATGTGATGCCTTCCGACCCATAAGCCTTATGAAGTAATAATACTGAAAAAAAGAAGAATATCAAGTCTTTTTCAGGAAAAAGTGATCAACAGAAGCAGCTAGAGGAGGGGAAAGGCCAAGTTGTCCAAGATAAAGAACAGGATATATGGAAATTAACAATGAGTGGATGAATTTATGGTGTTTACAAAAATATTACTAGCATTATTCATGTCATATAATCCAGCACTGGCTTTTTCGTGACAAGAGATCTATTGTACATTTTGGGTTACCTTTTGCTGAAATGGTTAGCATCCATTTCATGGCAATTATTTCTGAGATACTTTGCTTACCATAAAAATGAAATGTGCTATAGTGTATAGATCTAAATGCCTTCATTGAAATTGAACAGAATAATCAATAGGTGATATAAACATCAAGCTAACTATTGGGAATTACATAACTAGTACTACATTACCTTCTCTGCAGAAAGGGCATCAGTGCAGACATTGCTGATGAGCTGGGAATTCACCTGAGAATCAAGGGAAAAAACACGAGAAAAGAAATTTAAGTTTCAAGAACAAGAAGATGGACGATGGAAACTAAGGCACCTAAGATATATACCCTTTATCATTCCAGTTCAACAAAACACACAAAGCTAATGGCTTTCATTGTTCAAGTAATAATCACATTATTGGAAGAAATAAAAAGGCAAAAGAAGAAGAGGCTAGTTTGCTGATTCATATACTACAGAGTTACCTTTAAGTGTCTTTTAGAAGAATAAACAAAGGAAAAGAAAAGGATGTTAAAATTCAAATTTTCATCCCAATCAACCAGCGAGGAGAAAATTCAATCACCCCAATGGCAAATGAAGAATAGATGAATTTCTGGGTGGACTGAAGCTCCACATCACTCCCCATAGTTCTAAATTAACGGGATTACCAAGACTAGCACAGTCAAAAGAAAAGGTTCACCCTAAAAAATCCTGCTGAATTATTTTCAATAAGGAAACTATTCTAAAACAACATGCATTATTTATCTTAGCAAGTACTTCCTAATTAACTCATTAGACTATCAAGCCAAAAGTAGCACCTTGCAGATAGTGTCAAAACCGACATTGGTTTCCACGAACTGATTCTTAAGATCTCCATTCAAGGTAACTGGAACACCAACCACCTGCATATAGTTGCAATATAAGTATTACTAGTGACTAAATAATATAAAACAACAGTATATATAGGGAACACTTGGATAGATCCAATCCACAAGCTGAAGGTATAGATAATGAGGGATTGGCATGGTAAATATATTGACTAGAAAACAGAGAAGCAAATTCAGCTAGAGTGAGAATACCTTAGTAGGACACTTTGCTTCAGCAAAGGTTTCTGCAAGTTGAGCAGCATCTGTGTTTGATGTGACCCCTTCAAAGACACCAGCTCTACTTTTAAGAACTTCAAAACTAATAATAATGGACACGCATGTATCGTCAAATAAGTGTGCACTATAATTACCTCCAATAATGACAAGGCCATCCAATTTCAAGTCTTTGCATGCATTTAGGGCAGCATTAACTTGCTCAGTTGTTCTTATTTGATCCTTTGTACGACCCAACAAATCATAACCGCCTTGACAATGCACCAAGAAATAGTACACATAAATATGTGTGTCCATCAAAACTAAAAGCTGTCAAAATTATGTTCATAAGGCGTAACCTTACCTTGGTTCTTGTAGGTCGTTAGGATCTCATCAGTTATCTCAAGGGTCTTCTGAGCAAACAGACCTTCAGAACCACCTATTCACAGGATTCAAATAATCAAGGTAATGTCATTCTAATGATCAAGATTTTTTTCCATTTCCAGATGCTAATTCCACATACAAAAAAAGGTGATAACATTTTTTTTTTTTTTGGTCACAGGGGGTTGGGAGGTGGCCTCCTATGTTGGTAATATAAGCCTGAAAGTTGTAAACGTTGAACTAGTTTAAATTATCAACTAGTATAAAACATGAGAATTATAACATGCCATATCTGGTAATGCAATTTGATTGCTATACGAGAGTGAGACCACTTCAAAAGGATGAATGAATCACAGATAAGAATAGCTTCAACATCATTACAATGATGAATGGCATATTTGGCTGTTACTACATGCATAACAGAAATATGAGGTAGAGAGTACAGCTCACCAACAAATCCAAGTAAAACGCTGTTGTGGTTGTGGATCTTGAGGGCATTGTAAAGCCCCCAGACGACATTATGTCCGCCGGGAGATTGTCTCCCACAAAAGACAAGGCCCACCCTGTGAAAAGATGAAACCCAGTCCAAAAATATGTCACTGATAAAGACTTTTGCAAAAGTGCAATTTCTAAACATACTGCAGATTAGAACAGTAGAATATGCATCAACCATGTTGCAGGAGAAAAGAAACTGATCACACAATCCCCGATTTTTATATAGAGGTATCTCTGGAATGTTCTTCAATGAAGTAAAAGGAAAGGAATTTTCCAGCCTCAGCTAATTATCTTGAAAATTTAGCATTCTAACATCGAGCAGGAATGAAAAGCAAAATAACTGCACTGCACCGCAGCAAGGAGATATTTAAAAATTAGAATTTTGGAAGTATCTTCTTCAATCGAATTACCTCATAGCAGGATGCTCAGTAATTATCTGAGCATCAGGGACCTTAGCTGTTGCCCTAAGGAAGTGAGCCAAAGGCTGACCATAAGTGTGCGGGAAGTATCTGCTGATGCTGTGAGCATCACTGGGGTCGGCAGCCTCAGTAGCATCACCATATTCCACCCTGACCGTAGTTCCCTGTGCAATGAAACCAAAGTGTCAGCACATCAAATCTTGAGGAAAAGAAAAGGATTAATACATATGAAGGCATTATAAATGAAACTCATTAGCAAAACAAATCAAGTGTAAGAACAGTCAAACTATTCTACATTCAGCTGATAGTAGCAGACAATGCGATCAACAACCCACAAATAAACTAGGCAGGTCCGTCTCCTATCTTCGCCACCATTACCATTAAAATACAGATCCAGCAATCTATTTACGTACCGGTCCACAGAGAGAAAACAGGGATTAACAAACACTTGGTGCGCTTCGCCCATGGTAAAGACCAGTAAAGCACAACAAGCAGGATTAATTCACAGAATCACTCCACTGGAGCAAAAGAGCTCAGCAAACACAAGTCGAGAAGCAAGATCCGATCGTGCTAGACTCAGTACTTCACACTTTCTAGAATCAGATCCACGCGGAGGACGGGAAACACGAAATCTTCACCAACCAAACAACAAGCAACAGCGTCTGGTACGATTGGGAACAAAACATCAGCACAAGGATTCAGAAACCAAGGCACCACGAGCAGAGCCGGGAATTCGGTCGGAAGGAGAGCGAGAACCTGGAGGCAGGGAGGGAGCTGGGGCTGGTACGAAGCGCGGAGTTTCTGGAGATCGGAGAGCTCCCTGGGTATACCGTAGTCGGAGTCCATTGCTGCGGTCGCCACTCCGGAGTTCTCTTGAGCTGTGCGACTAGAGAGAGAGGTGAAATTTTTGGTGTTGAAGTTATTGAGCGAAGATGACGGGGAAGGAAGAGAGAGAGAGAGGGCTTATGGTTTTGTAGCATCGATGGGCCAGTTTATATAGTGAGAAGACGAAGATGAAACCGGGGAGACCGGGCGGCCAGGTGAGACGACCAGGCACCCATGAGCGCACACCATCTGAGTTTTGAGCGGTCTTCTGGGCGTCCTGCTACATCTTTCGACACCGTACCAACACCTTATTTACGGCTGTGCCATCTTCATCACCGAATGACAGTCTTGCCCTCGGTGATTCGGCATGCACCAGCTCGCTTTCAGGTTTGGATCGCTCGGGTGCGATACTCACCGGAAAGCCGTACCACTCTCCAGGCTACTACTTTCTGTTGCCATCAAGCGAATTTTACGTTGATTCAGCGTTGGAATATGCTCAGGTGGGAGCTGAACAGGACCAGGGCAAGATTCCATAAATATCCGGATAATATCCGTGAGAAGAAAGCGCCCAAAGTTTAAGCAAGTCGGGCACACACTCGCACGCCCTTTTACCAAAAGGATATGAAAAGGTAGCGAGAGACTACCGGATGGAAGGAGAAAATTGCATTTTTAATTAGCTGACCGTAGGGTGTGGAGATAAGGATCTGAGAATTGGAATATGCGGGACCGGTGGGAGCGGCCAGGGAATATCTTCGGCACTTTCAGCTGGGGGGAGGAGGAGGAGGAGGGAGAAGACAGGAGAGAGCCCACCGTCTGCTTTCCCAATCAAATGTCTGGTCAGCTCAGTGGTAAATAACAGTAACGACAAGTTATTGCCTCTCTCTCTCTCTCCCCCCTTCTTTTCTTCCTCCCAGCTTGCCCGTCACCTGTCGCTCCAATAACCCCTTTCCCAACTCTTCGATGCATACGCGGCTTCGCGCTGGCCCCCTGAACCGTCGAGGATTGGGTGTGTGTTTGTCGCGCGTGTGTAGCACGTGCACACCCAGACTCGTAATTAACATTCACATTCTGGAATGCCAAAGATTAGCAGCCAAAGATTCCAACATGATGACGTCTCCCTTACAGGAAACCGGACGGGAATAGTCTTTCAACCAAACAGGCCTCTCTCTTGCAATCCGGTGTTCTGGACATGAAAACTTGTCAACCACCAATCCACAGTTTTCAGAAAAGGGACCCACCGTAACTAGACAGAGAGGGAGGAATACGTTACATTTAAGCCCCCACAAGATCTGCTCCCTCTCCAAGTGGGTCACCTCCCACTCGAGATCGTCGACGACCCCAGAGGTCACTCACTTGCCACCTTTATTTCGAAGGTGTTTCGACCAAAAACTGGAAATCACATGCGCAGCAACCCGTCTGCAGGATAAAACCTTCCTAGAAACAGTTTCCAACAACAATATGAAACTCGATCAAGAGTAGAACGCCAATTCAGCAGCTGCTCAGCAGACAGTGGTTCATAAGAAAATGAAGCACGTCAATAGGGACCACATACGACCAAGATATCCGAAATTCCCTCAGACTCAACAGTAAGGCTCCACACCGACCATTCAGTTTTCCCACACCATCCTAACCAAAATAAATCTTGATGGCAACCTCTGTCAATGCTAAGAGCCTTGACGACAATATTCCAAATCATGCGCTCCTGCAAATCAGTCCCACATAACTCCTGCTATATCCCTGAAACATATGAAACAGATAGTGACCAATTTGTTCAAAATGCTCTACCGGAAGATCCATGATAACAAGAGAAAGGGGATCAATGTAACTGCTCTTTCATCTTCCAAGCACAGAATCGCCTTTAAGGGACAGGGAGATCAAGGAGTGCTACAAAGCTGCTACATACAATTCATATAATATAACAAGCAACCTGCATGACCTGTCCATACTCGTCCTCAGCAGGAGAAAGGCAAAAATGGAACCTGACACCTGAAGACCACAAGAGTCTTGAACTGCCTCCCATAAAAGAAAACCTTTGGGTTTATAAAAGTGGATTAAATTTGTAAGAATTTGCATCCTTTTTGGCTGAAAGTGCAAGAAGATGATGCTATCTTCAAATTCTGTACGACATAGAATGCAACAAATGGAGGAAACATGCCAAAACAAGGGTGAATTAGTAGATTCATAGAGGAATTCGTTAGGAAATGCTCCCAGAGAAACAAAAGAAAAAAAATTGAAGAAGATTTTCAAAGAAATGAAAACTAGAAAACTTCATTATCAACGAATAACCCTGCATATCATGATCCCTGCAAGAATGAGTTTCGAATGAATAAGATTGTAGGACCAAAATCATGGCAAATGCCGGGGTTTGCCGTTTCTCACACCAACTCCGTGTTGAAATAAGTCATTTTCAAACCTACAAAAGCTGCCCCTGAAGCATAAAAGAGAAAAAAAAATGGGATTGTGAGAATGAGGAAAGTCAAAATGGGGCTGTATAAGAAAATTAGGGAAAGAAATAAGAGTACTCTATGTGTCCATGCAGAACCAACTTTGAGGCCAAAATGATACCTACATAATTGCTGCAACATTTACACACACAAATCAACTCCAAATTTAGCCAATAAAGGATGAAAATATAGCAATAGAGTAACAAAACCATAAAGCAACATACAAAAGTTTTCAGTGTTTATTCAGGTGCTGCTAAACCAACTAAAGGCCTAATGTACTTGACATTAATATTGGGGCATGTTCCAAGACCACATAGCACCAATGGAAATAAACCCCAAATGTTCACTAGATAGTCAAATACCAGCCCAACCCATAATACAACCTCAATCTATTGCAAGACTGCAAGACTACAACAATCAAAACAACAAGAAACTGATGCATCCCCCAGAAAACAGCTTTCTCATGTGCTGTCAAAAAACGGGCATCAGTTCTCATTAATGCATCATATTAAAGCAGTATTTGAGGAGGATATGAAGTCATATTTGTCAGCATGACGTGGCCACAAACATCATTTAAGAGATGGATCCACAATATCAAATTAAATATGTTTGCACTTATTAACTCCAATCCACTGCTAAGGCTACAACTTACAAGAAAACCCAAATACAACTGAAGCAATATCAACAAAGGACCTTTCAGATAGGACATACTGAAGATTGACTAGAAACACACAACTATGGATAAATCTAGTAATGCAAACTTGTTCACAGAGTGCATAATTTAATTTCCCAACTGAAAAGGGGACCCAACACCAACAAGGGTGCAAGATCAAATTCAGCAGCTAAGAAGCATACAGTCGAAATTAAGACTAACAAAAAATGGCATCCCAGTATAGAGAATGACAGCAGGAACCTCATAAACCAGAGCACAAAACCGAGCTGATGCCCAAAAATAAATTTCCTATCCTCGTTGACTAGAAACCTACTCACAGTAAATAAGCCACTAATCTGGACATTTTTAGACAAGTTCTACTGATGAGTGGGAACACGATTAACAGTCCTAATATTCAATACTGAAAACATAACACTAGAATCATTACCAGAGCATTAATAGAACAAGTCACTGCCCTTTTTCCTCCCTCTCTCGGTTCCACTGCTCAATCCTTGCCCTCCTCTCCTCGCTGCCCTCCCTCACAGGGCTCCTGCTACGGGTTCGGCTCCTCCTCTTCCTGTCCTTCTCATGCCTCTCCCGACCACTCCTCCTTCCATGTCCGCCTCGAAAGTAGTCCCTGTCCCTATAACGCTCCCGCCTATCGTATTCTCTCTTGTGTCCCCTCGGGCTTCCGCTCCTACTCCGCCGGATTCTGTAGCCCCTGTATCTCCCGAACAGCCTCCTCCTCAGCTCCCTTCCTATCATCTTCACGTGCATGAAATTACAGTACCCACCTCTGTTACAGTTGCTCTCCTCAAACTGCCGGCACGTGGCCTCGCGAAAGTCAGTCACTGGAGAAAAATCAGCTATGATCGGACGGCCAGAGTAGAATCGCCCCTGGAGGGCCTGAAGTGCAGCGGCAGCCTGATCCTCCTCCTTGAACTGGACATACACGTTGCCAATCATGTGGTCGGCGAGGTTATCACAGATTTTGAGGGACTCGATCTCCCCGAACTTGCTGAGCTCCTCGAAGATATCCTCGTAGAAGTCCTCGAAGTGCTCCTGGATCTTGCCGGGGTCGATCGGCTGGCCCTGGGCGTCGACCCCCGGGGTGATCATGTCGGGGCGCTGGTACATGTTGGACAGCAGGAGGGTGGGAGAGACGGTAGGGCGGTTGTGAAGGCGAGAGCATCGATCGCCGTGGCGGCAGGCGCCAATCTTGAAGTAGAACGGACAGTTCACCCGGTCCTTCTCGGTCCCGAAGATCGACGCCAGGTGCTCCGCCATGACCACAGGCCATCCGAGTCACCCCGCAGAAGAGACGGACGCTTCTCACCCCTTTCAAATGAAACCCTAATTTCAAGTGCTGAATGGGCCGAATTATGGTGTAGTTTTACGGACCCGGGGGTGTGGGTGACACCACCAAATGGGCCTCGATCTTCCAATTTTTCTGGCCAAGCCCATGTAGGGCCCCTGGTCTCACCAGCCCGAGCCACATCGGCTTCGATTGATTCCGGGCTCGAACTCGGAGGACATGAGAGCGACACGGTGGTGGCACCGCGAGACCACCGCGAGAGAGAACGAGCTGAAGACTCTTCCGAGCGACTGAAGAGCCACAACATTCTATTTTCTCTATTTCTACGTATCGGACGTGATTGTGTACTAGCCTAATGTTATAGGTAAATGAGGACAAAGATGTAAGTTATTGTGTCTCAGTCGCTAATAAATAAATAAAAGAGGACAAAAAATGCAAGTGCCTGGTTGCCCGCTCAAGTTCCTTTCATTTCCCATGTAAATTTGACAAGATGGAAAAGGCCATTTTGGGGGAACCTTCTCGGGGGTCAAGTCCAAATGGGGGCCACCCCCACCTCGGATGGATGGCCTCTTCCTCCTCCCGTAACTTATACAAATTTAGTATATTTATAATACTCAAATTTAAAGTATAATAAAAAAATTAATCAACTCATATTAATATGGTCGAACACATTTACCTATAATTGGATAGATGCCGTTATGTTTTCTTTTATAACTCTACTCTCTTCTTAATACTGTAGAGGTTTTCATATCCATCTCTGTAATTTTCTAATTTTTTCTCTCTAAACATGAAATTCGCTAACCTTTTTAAGTATAATACGAATTTTTTTCATCATATCCCAATCGAACACTAAATATACGTCGCTTATCAAATTTAACATAACGCTCTTTTTCTATTAATCCCACTGTAACACGTCAATGCTGTGTAAGTTACTGTCAACTATGCCAGTGAAATCAACCCACCACGTTGGTCGACTTGATGGCAAGACGAACGCCATGCTAGAATCGATAAACAGTGCACGGTTGGTGCCCCGATTGAGGTGTGCGAAGAAGTTCGTGCTAAATTTGAATAACATCCCATAAAATTTCCTATAGATAATATCACCTTAATCTAAGATGAAATTCTAAATTACATCGTGATTAATTCATAAATATATTTGACGGTTCCTTTAATTATGAGTTAAAAATTAAATCCATACTTTTCTTCCCCAGGGGGGGTGGAAACCACATGGTCCCCCGGCAAACATTGGAAGATGTCCTCATCGGACGCTAAAGTCGTGAGCACGATACATCCGTTTGATTCCTCTTCACCAGCTTCAAAGCACTTGCCTTTCCTCATCATCTAGAAGGCAACCAGACACAGACACAAGCAAAATGCTGGTTTTATTCTGTGATTTTGATTGGCCACCCGCCTGATCAAAGCCTTAGGTTGGAATCTTACGATGGGAAGGAAAAAAAAAAAGATCTTCCTACAGTTGATTTTTCTTCTCGACTAAGTCCATATCAAATTATACGGAATAAATCAACGCTCCGAATGATGATAGTTCAACATCTCTTTCACTGAAGTGACGTACAAGATTGCAGCGCTACGTACTGACAGAAAGATTTTACCCATTGAAGATGCAACTCAAATTTGGATTAGTCAAGATTAGTCGGATTTATTATATTATGCATAGTGAAAGATCAAGAAGAAGGATATCCAAGGTTTAGATTGAACAATCAATATCTCTTCCTCTCAAGTAATACCCAATATTTGAATATTATGGATTGAAACAAATCTATCCTCAACTATTGCACCCATTTTATCAAGTTTGAATTCATATTAGTTTAGATTTATTAATACTTGAGTTGAAACGTTATAAAATTAGAAAGGAAAATTTACGACCGAAATTATTTTATCCATTAATCAAACTTGAACTTAAATCAGTCATGACATGAAGGCCAAAACTAACACTGAAAAGGAGTAAGTAGAGTGAACAAACAAAGAGGATAATCCATTGAACACGGATGGATCCATGATGGGTAATCCAGGCAAAGGAGCAGCGGGTGGCCTCATTCACAACAATTCAGGGAGGTGGCTTGGTGGTTTCACCAAACCATCAGGCTTGACCAACAGCCTCCAAGCTAAAGCATGGGCTCTCCGAGAGGGACTCTTGCTAGCTCAGTTCCTAAGCATCCAATTCATTTGCATCGAATTGGATGCGAAAGTATTGTATGATTAAATTTGGGAAACTTCAACAATAAATTTACACTTATTCTCGTTAATTTTAGATTGTAGGAGGATTATGGTAGAGTTCCGGAATTGCCAAGCGATTCTAATCTACCGAGAGGCAAATGTAGCAGCTGATTTTCTCGCAAAACTAGCACGGGATTAGGATGAAGATCAGAACGGTAGCTACTTTTTGGAATATCTCCCATAGGAACTTGTTGACATTCTATATGTTAATACTATGGGTGTTGCCTACCTAAGAAATGTAAATAGTTATGCTAATACTACTGAATTATATTAGATTCTTATATATCATTATATATTCATTTTTAGTTATATAAAAAAAAAAAAAGAGAAGAGGATAATCCGAGTGGGCCGAGGACGGGGGACAAGATAATATTGCAAAGTGGCGCCGGAGAGGATAAGGTGAGGAACGGAACGCAACGGCACGGCCCGGGCCCGGCTGGCTCTGGACCACTGAGACGGCACGCCACCATCCAACATCACACCATCAACTTCGCCACATGGTCCTATGTTGCTTTCTTTCATGTCGTGCGCTCCCTCTGTGAAAGCTACATGTACGTGATCGATCGGAAAAGAGATAGCGTACGGTCTCATTTTCGTACCGAATATCATAGGACGGCCAGAATATGGAGTTCTTAAGTTACTTGTCGAACCGGTGTTGTGATCGGTCGGTTGAGACGGTGCAGTCGGGCCTCGTCGAGCACGAGCCATGTCGGGGCCTCCTCTCTCCCTTGAGCGGGATCGTACCCAGCACGGCCGTATGGGCAAGCATCGACCGTTGTCGGTACCATTAAAAAAAAAAACTTTATGCTTTAGACACGAATTGTACGCTTTACAACTATTTCATTTATTGATTTTTACATATAAAAATATTCTTTTTTTTCCTTCCCCAAAATTGACAGCTAGCGCCCGTACCTTCGGAATAATTTGATATTTTCATCAAAATTAATAATCCCATTTTTTTCCAACTATAATCTAAGAAAATTTTATTGCAATTAAAATTTTTATTATAAATGGAACATTTCAAATAATTCAATAATACTGCAACAAGAGGAAAAATTCATTTTTTTTATAGTTAAGTCTTATAGATCAAGTGCACAGTCGGATTTTCAGTGCAATTGAAATTAAAAATTAATTACAATAATTGGATATAAAATCTCATATTGGCCTAATACAAATCTAGTTAAAATCTAGTTAAATTAGTTTAGGTGAAGTAAAATTATTTTAGGCATAAAAAAATCAGAATCAATCAAATTTCTTATTTATTTATTTTTTAACTTTCAGATAATAATCCACTTGATTAATTGGAGAAGCGGCTACGAGCAAATTTCAGGGGCTATACTGATTTACTCTCCTAAATCAGGCCAATCAAATTTAAATAAAAAAAACTTTTTTTTTCAACAATATTATTGATATAGATAATTTTATGAGAGAGTTAGATTGATCTATTCAAAGATGAATTTTATTTATTTATAATATTTAATAAAAAAATATACCCTCAGAGCCATACATATTGATTGAGCCCACAGAAACTAGATCAAAGAAAAACGCACCAACATTAGAGTACGATATCCGTTGGGTCTGGTCAACTCTGGGGAGTTAGCTCAAGATCTAATCTAGCCTATGAAATTCGATCCGTCTACGTTCAGTTGATTAATTAATTAGAAGGCTAAAGATTCAAACGTTAGGCATGCCAGTGTAGCAAAATTGACAATTCATGTGGGCGGAGGAGAAGGATTCGCGGTACCTGTCGAGCGTGTGGACCGGTTATCTCTGCTTCGTCCACCCGCCCGATGAGATCTGGAATATGATCGAGCCTGGCGATGACAAATGGGATAACTTTAATATAAATACGAATTCTCCTATTTATAAGATTTAAAATTAAAATTTCACAAAATTACCTATCACATTAACGTGCGCCGGTCGACAAGCCTCCTTTTATCAAGGCCAAAAACGCAAAGCATAGACCGCAGAGAAACTCGATCCCCGACGGCAGGACGTGTCGAGTGATGCGATCCGCGACCTCTTGCGCTGCTGCTCCGGATCGGGTTAGGCCGATGCGGAATCTTTTTGACCTGATCCTATTTAAAGCCCGTTTGCATCCCGAAACGGGCGGAATTGAAGGGACGTGTGACGTGCCAAGAAGAGTTTAATTAGCCAGACGCACTTCAAAGCGTACATTATTGCATAGCGAGGCTTCTACGTGTCTGATGATTAAAATAATGAGTTAGTTATATTTTATTATTTTTTTAATATCATGTATATATATATAACCATAAAGAGGACTGGAGACCCAAATCAAATTCAATTGTGAATTGAACTGAATTCAACAAATGATATAATATGATTTTTTTATGATAAAATATAACATTTAATTATTAAGTTGAAATAGTTGGGTTAATTGAATCGAATTATTGAACGGTATTTTTTGAAAATATTAGAAATGTTTTTTAAAAGATAGAAAATAGTTAGTTATCATTATATAGTATATTTTATACTAATGTATACTAAACTTCATCTCAAATAAGTTCATTAATTTTAATATGGTTATGTAATTTATCAGATCTATACTATTTTAATGTTTTTTTATTGTGTTTATATATATTTTTTATTCGATACAATTTTTGTTGAATTTTCATTCAGTCTGTATTTAATTTGTTATTTTTTTTTATCTTTAAAAAAAAGTAATTCAAACTGATCAATTAAATCATAAATTCAGTTTGACAGCAGTGTAATTCTAATTAAGCGAACGGAGCCGAGCTGAACCGAACCATGTGCGTCTTTACTATAAATAAAAGGGCACTGAGAAAATGTCCTTATCCGATCCAGCGGATGGGTGTGTCGGTGTGGGGCTGATGACACCTCGCGAACAACACCGCAACACTCACAATGAGAAGGGCGGCCACCTTTCACGCGCTTCCGCATTCTCAATCGGGCCCCACTCCCCAACTGAAAATCACGTCAGCCGCGCTGAGTGCTTCTAGATATATTAGTTTAAAAAGAGGTCATACCAGGCAGTTTCATTAGTCCGCGATCTACGACATTCACCCCAAAAAAAAGAAAAAAAGGAAAAAAATTGATGACGTGGAAATTAGGATAAGGTTAAGTTCAACCTCACTCCCATACAAATTTGGCCCACCAAGGACAAGTCTAAACACATGGATGAATAATTAATCATAGGCTTAGGTGCTCTAAAAATTAATTAGGGGTTTCCCGACGATCAACCGAACCTCGTAACCATTTGGAACATCGAGCACCGACCTCCGATTACCAGTGACCCACAACTGGAGTCTACAAGACATCGGTTTGCCTTCAATCGGAAATTGTCTCGGAGCAAATGGTGCAGTCTTGAACTACGGATTCGAGATCAATTTACCGGTGATTACGCTCGAGTGAGCACTGATGGATTGATCAATCGTTCGTTCATTCGTTCATTCGTTCGGCAGATTAGGTAAAAATTGAGCCGATCACCCAAGCTACAAATTGCAGCATGTTAATTAGAAGTTAGGGCAGGGCAAGTGGGCGGAAAAGGGTTGAGAATTAACTTCCTTCCCGTGGCCTGCCTACTGCCCAGTCGACATCTATATCTAAACAATATTAATGTAAAATTTAAAATATAATAAATAGAGATAGGAGATATATTAATGGATAAATATGGTGGACCATCGGCCAAAATTATTATATGACCCAATTTCATTAATACATTATTTGAAATTATATGCACCTATTTATATGCTGGTAAATTATGAAATATATAATCACATAATATTGTAATAAAATATAAATAAAATTAAGAAAATATATTTAAAAAATACATCTAAAATAATACCTCAACTTGTAAATAAGATATGAATCTCGATTTTGAACATGACTCTTACACATTGCTAACTCTAAAGGTCGAGTATCAATAATTGTTTCATATACTACAAGCATAACAATTAATCAGTATCTCAAATTCCGGCCACTTTGCATATGACGGTTTCCACATCTTCTACACCAGCCATTTTACATCCTGCCAACGTAAGAGTCACCACATTTTATATATTAGCCATCTTTTATCCCACCGAAATAATGATTCTTTCATAGAATCAGAAACTTAGATTCCATTTCGGTAGGAACTTATAATAAAAACAAAAGGAATTTCTGCACGCTAGACTCGTCAGGATCGACTTGATCCATGGAGCGCCTTCTTCGCAGTAGAAACATTAAGAACAACCCGTTTTAATTTCGTATAAAATTTTAAATATAATAAAGGGAGAGAGATGGAATATTAAGAGATAAATATGGTTGGCACCAAAGCATATGGCACAATTTTATTTATAGGTTCCTCGACAATTACATAAGGAGGCATGCCCGTTAATAAACTCATAATAACTACTAAACTACCTAACAAATAATCACAATAAAATCTAAATCAAATCAAGAAATAGTAAGAATCTTAACTAATTAAAAAAACTCAACTAACTAATTTATTTTCAACAAATAAATTGCCACATTTTTCTAGTTAAAAAAAGTAATATCGAATTTTCTCGATCATCTTTAGAATTTATTAAATATCTTGAACTTCAATTAATTATCCTATCACTTCTCTTTAATGGCATTGTTTTAAATGAAAATTGAACTATTACTATTACTACTACTACTAACTATTTACACTTCATTTATTTTCTTCTGAATTCAATTATTAAATAACAAATGATAAATTACACTATTATCTAATAAAATTATTCTTTTAAAAGTTACACCAATTTTTAATTCCATTATCAATATATATATATTTTTTGTGCTGGTAGAGCAATTCCCTAACTGCTTTTGTATTTTTTTTTAAATATTTTGCCAGAATTTCTCTACTATTATTTGGGCCATAAATATCGAAATTTGGGGTATGGAATCTTGAAATTTCTAGTGGGAAGACGAGAAAGCTCACACTCCGGGACCCACCGTGACGCTTGCCTCGATAACCGCGCACTCGAACTTTTCACCTCCTCCAATCTCACCTTCAGTCAGTCAACACACGCTGCCCCGCTCATTTCGTAAAAATTAAGGAACAATATTTGGATTATGTTTCCGTTGAATCACAGCCAATATAGCCCACTTTTCTGGAGAATTAATAGGCAACATTCTTTTTCTAATAAATACAATATATATCAAATTTAGAAATTCAACTGTAGCTTAAACCATGAGATCGATTTGTTCACTATTCAAAAATTTGGAACGGTATCGGTTATTTAGGATTGCTCAATCAGTGCAAATCTTCTTATCCTAGATCAAGTGTGTGCCGAAAAACGGTGCACTTAAAAAGGCACGGCATGGCCCCTTATACCCCGTCGCTTCATCTATAGAGTCTCAGGGTACAAATCATAATATTGG
This sequence comes from Sonneratia caseolaris, assembly GCA_900006705.1. Taxonomy (NCBI): domain Eukaryota; kingdom Viridiplantae; phylum Streptophyta; class Magnoliopsida; order Myrtales; family Lythraceae; genus Sonneratia; species Sonneratia caseolaris. The sequence continues at coordinate 1,035,923 of CXYZ01012149.1, read as the reverse complement.
AGCGATAAATTGTTAATAAGATTATGAGCGATTAGAATGGATTTCATTTGCTCCGATTCGATCCAATTAATATTTTCTTATTAGAAATTGAATGGTACCAAATTATTTGCTCCTCGGTTTTGCACTCCATTTTTTTCAACTGATAAGAACAAATACCACCGTTTCTTCTTTGCTGGAATGTCAAGGGGGAGTGAATAAGAACGAATCAAATGAAGGGAATATTTCGAGCACCTGAAAATCGATAACAAAAATAGGATCACATGGGCATGATAGAATTAAACTAGTAGATATAAATCTGCCCCAAAAAAGTAGAGGCCAAATCTAGTGATATTTAAAAATTTTAATTAAGGTAGATTAGATATTTGATTAGGTGGAAAATTAAATCTCCTAAATTCCTAATTAGAGAGAGAGAGAGAGAAGGAGAGCTATAAAATTACCCATAGAGATAGAGAGAGAAAGGGAGGAGAGAGAGAGACAAGGGAGGGGTATCTCTTAAGATTGCAGCTGGTTCTGAGAGGAGGAGAAGAAGAAGAAGAAGACGACTCTAAGATCCGCCATACTCGCCCTCTCCGTTTTCCTTCAGACCTTCCGATCGGAGAGAAAGAGAGAGAGAGGAGAGGCACCGAGGCTCCGGAAACCCTGCATTGCGGCCTCCGGCTTGCGGATCTCACTCCCGATCTGGCGGTCCTGCTCCCGCATTCCCGCCTCTACGTCTCGTAAGCACCCCTGATCTTGTGCAAGATCTCGTTTATTTCATCTCCATTCTTGACTGTCAGAATTGAGCTTAGTTTGATCTAGCGTTGCGGCTTGTTTAGACAATTCGGAGCATAGTGTAATTGCCGTGTTCTGGCCTCTTCTTTTTTTTTTTTTTTGGTTTATTCCCGTAGCTCGTTCGGCGTGATCGCTTTGTCGTGGTAATGGCCGGGGAGGTGGCTGGAGATACCTCTTCAGCAAGTGGCAAAATTAAGGAGCAATGCTGTGTGGACACGACTCCATCCCATGATCTGCCCAACGGACGCTCCGTTGATTGCAATGGTGTGAAGTTCGAGTCTGGGGTTGAGGGAACTGAAAACGGTAATGGAAAGGAAGAAGCTGATAGGACCTATGTTTTTGTGAACGGCAGCGACTCTGTTGCTGAGGGTGGTGATAATGGAAATTATACCAAGTGGGCTCTTGTGGAGAAATCTGCCGAGAATGATGGGGAATTAAAGTTAAACAGCGGGACTGATGTAGGGGGATCCAAGGTTAATGGTTCCAGCGGGCATTGCTCTGATGAAAAAGTAGCTGCAGTCAGTGATGAGGTTGTTAAATCTGAGAATGGGAAAGATACAGGTGATGAGAATGGAGATCGTGGGATGGAAAGGGCTAATCTTCTATCGGCAGAGGATTCCAAAGGTGAATCTAATGAGTCGGGTCCTGTACAAGAGGTTGATGGGGTGAATTCTGCGGAATCAGTGTCACTTGGAGTGGCCAACTGTGAAAAAGAATTTGAGATGGAGTCCTCCTTTGAGGTGGTTGAGAGAATTCCTGAGTCTCCAGAAGTTCGTGGGGATGCTAAGTGTTCCAATGACTGCAAGGAGGTAACAAAGGACAGCAAGGAGCTGCCTGAGCAAGTAATGTCCACATCTGATATTGTTAAGGAGGTTTCTGAGTCTCATGATTTTAATGACAAGGAAACTGAGGGCCCAGGTGATTTGAAAGAGCCCATGGAGAACACAGCAGTCCTATCTGAGAAAGTGGAATGCACCTGTGAGGTTACAGTGGTGCTATCTGAGAAAGCAGAATGCACCTCTGAGGATGCAGCAATGCTCTCTGAGAAACTGGAATGCACCTCTGAGGTTGTTCAGATAGTTTCTGAGTCTCTCAGGGATGCCAATGGTCCTGATGATGCCAAAGAATCATTAAAGATTACGGAACAACTACCACTGCAAGTTGGATGCAATTCTGTGGTTGTTGAGGAGGTTCCCAATTCTAAGTCTGTCAGTCATGTGGATGCTGGACATTCCTTTGATTGCAAAGGGTCATTTGAGCATGCAGTAGACCTACCAGTGCAGGTGGAATCCTCGGATATTGTAGAGGGAATTCCTGAGTCTCAAGCTGTTAGTCTTGGTGACAGTGAGATCACAGTTGACTGCAAAGAGCAGTCAGAGGACACTGTGGAGGAGACAATAATGCTATCCAAGCAGGTGGGTGAAAATCAGAATGAATTGGTCAATACCGACACTAATGTTTCTGAGCCAGCTATTGGTGATAGCGTGGAGGAGCAGGTGGCAGAGGAAAGAAAATCAGATCCCATCAAGGAGGAGAAGGTTGAGGAGTCCAGGCAATTAGATTCAAGCGCAGACGTCCAGGAAAATCAAGAACGGGTGGAGATTAATGCCAAGTGTGTCAATAATGATGTGGAACAAGAGGATTTGGTGGAAGTGGCTGCTGAATCTTCACCGATAGATCAACTGAGTAATGCCGAAGGGGATCATGACCAAATTGCTGAATCTTCTGTTTGTTTTGGACCATCTAACACTGATGCTGCCAGTACAAAATCACCCACTGAGAACAGCCAGAGCTTGGAAACTTCTACTATGCCTGATCAAATTTGCATAACCAAAGGTAATGGTGATTCTGATGATGCAAGTCTAGGTATGAGTGACCAAAATGCTGCTCTTGCTAGTGCTGAGATGCTGGCCTCGTCAGCTGATTGCAGCAATATGCCTGTAGAAAGTGCTGAGCGCCCTTCAGTTGCCGAGGAAACAATTGTGGCGATTGATGCAGACATTGCAGAAAGATCTTTGGCAGTGGATGATGATATATCTTCTCCAGCTCTTGATGATGGTGAACCACCTGCAGAACTTGAGGTAGTCAATGATGCTGAGGAACCAATTTTGGAAGTTGAGCTTGGAGAGGCCGAAGCAACAAGCTCTGCTTATGCAGAAGCAGAAAGTGGAGCTCGGGATGGAGTGATGGCAGCTAATAACATTTCAACTAGCCTCCATGCTACCAAGCCAGCAGAGATTCAAATATGCTTTGGTTCTATTGGTCATAAAGAATTATCTTCCTTATCTATTGGAGGCAGGAGTTCTGAACCCAAACCTTCAGTTAATGCTGCTTTGAGTGATCCTTCGCCTGATCTGGAATCCCCTGAAAATGATGATAACAATATATCTACATCACAAGGAACTGAGGTCTTTTATCCTGTTACTCAAAGTGATGAAGTTTCACCTATTGAAGCTTCTATTGTTGGGGTAGCAGAAGCTAAACTTGTTGTCCCTGAAGTGGGGAGTCGGTTTTTCAATTATCTGGTTAGGCTTCCAAGATATGATGGAGAACTCACCACACAGATAAAGGACGCTCAGGCACAAGTTGATGAGAAAACTCGAGTACGCGATGCTATTAAGGCTGAGATTCAGATGATTAAGGTATGTATGCATTTTTTAAGCTTTTGACTGCTGACGCTCTGGTTCCTAATATAATATGAGTTGTTACAATCTTGATTAGGCCACTCGCAATGCCTACTTAGTTGAGCTTGAAGCAGCCTCAGCAGAAGAGCGAACTGCTCGAGACTCTCTAAAGTCCAAATGGCAACAGATTGATTCTGTGCAGTCTGTTGTGAATAAAGTGAAGAACGCCATGTCCGTTGATGATATTAATAACAGGGTAAGCAATCTTCTACAACCACCACCACCATTGAAAAAAAAAAGAATAATGGGGAATAAGCATATAATACATGAATATTGTACACAATTGTTTTTGGGAAGCCACCTGACTGATCAACCTCTTCTATCCCTCAGATACAAAGCATGGAGCACAGGATTCAACATGAGACCATGCCCTTAAATGAAGAAAAGCTATTGCTCCGTGAAATAAAGCAGTTGAAGCAGCTCCGTGAACAACTATCCGCTAGCATGGGAGAGCAGGACGAGCTTAAGGAAGCATTGGAACAGAAGGAGCAAACAGAAGAGCGTCTGAAGGTACTGTCAGTTTTCCTCATTTAGATGCATATTCTGTTGATACATTGGATCTAGTGAAGAGTGTTGTGGTTGATAAATTTCTGAGATATAGCTCCAATCCCCATGCACAATCAAGATTAGATAATAGGTAATAAGGTCTTAATTGTGTAATTTGTTCAGGTTTTGAGGAAGGAAGCAGAGTCACTCAGAGGCAATGTCTCAAGAGCAGAAGGTGTTACAAAAGCTGTAAAGAAGAAACATTATGACGGAAATGGTAAGCTTCAGGAATTGCAAGCTAAGTTCAAAGCTGCCGATGCTGTCAGGCAAGAAGCGTACAACAACCTAAAAAGCTTAAGGATGCAATTAAGAGAGAAGGTAAGAGCTGTACTTACATTTGAATATACAATCTGCTTTTATGCTATATCCTGTTTTCGCATCTAGGACGATATTTTCAGATTGGTCTGCGTGACCCTTGATAAGCTTTGTTCTGGTAAAAAGAGGGATACAAGGAAACCGAGAATCATTGCTTTTCATCTGTGGCAGAACGAGTACTTTAACAAGTACAAGGATGACGTAACGATATTGAATGACTTGAAGGGGGACCCAGATAATATCTATCAGTTCTGCATCAAACAAGTAATTTCAGGAGCACTCTGTCTCATTGTTGTATTTTTTTTTATTTAAATTGAAATAACCCTTCAAATCATGCACCAATGTAGGTGGAGGAGTTTATGAAATTGTGGAACAACAATGAAGGGTTTAGGAGCAACTACATGAATTGGAGTTTAAAGGGTACTCTGAGGAGACTTGGAACAAAGGATGGCCGCTCCCTCGGGGTTGACGAGCAGCCACCGTCCATCCCACCATACCCCAGTCAGAGAGTTGTGAAGGACAGATCTACCCCTGCATTCTCGAGTCTGGAACAAGCAATGGCACAAGCTGCGCCAGTAGAAGCTGTCCCTTCATCCAATGATGTACCTGGAAAACCTGTGGAACAAAAGAAACAGAATACCAAAGCTAAGGCCCCTGCAAAACTGTCCGAGGCAGTTGAATCAGCCACCTCTGTTTCTGTCAGAGATGTTGAGGTCACTGAGGTCATAGAAGAGTCAAAGCAAACAAAGGAGGAAGAGGAGAAGGCTAGGAAGGAGGAGGAGTTGAGGAGAGAAGAAGAAGCAGTGAGGTTGAAGGAACAGCTTCGGCTGGAGGAGAAGGCCAAGGCTGAGGCAGCTCTTGAGAGGAAAAAGCGGAATGCGGAGAGGGTCCAAGCAAGAGCTGCAGCTAAAGCACAGAAAGAGGCCGAACAGAAGGAGAAGGTAGTTTGAACTTTTTTCTGATATTTGGACAAGTTTCTAGTTGCTGAGCCAAGCCCGGCCTTGTGACATAGTTTCACTATTTTCTGCCACTTGCAGTTTCTTTTACCATGATATATACATTCACGTGATGATACTATATCTATCTACTTTAAACAGGAGAGGGAGAAGAGGTTGAAGAAGAAGGAAAGAAAGAAGGCAGCTGGATCTGCACCAGCAGATAGTACCTCTGACGGTCAGCCCGCTCCATCCTCTGAAAATCTGACGGAGACTCCTAAAGAGCCTGAGATCACAGAAAAGGTTGATACAGCAGCAAAGCGACCTCAGAAGCAAACTCGCTTCACAAAACAGATCAAGGTAAAGTCGACCATCCCTCCACCACTCCGGAGCCGGGGCAAGAGGAAGATGCAGCCATGGATGTGGGTCCTGCTCGTCGCTGCAATTGTTCTTGCCCTGTTTTTTGTGGGCAACGGCAGGCAACTCTTCTAAGTTTCAGGGCCAGTGAAAGGAATTGTGGTTCTTTTGAGGTAATATCATTCTGCGGATTATACGGTGAGTTGACTCTTCCTTGGAGGTTTGATTTGGGGGTTTGCTGCTATAGATCTTTACATTTTTACGGTCGTCATAGGTGTGATTGATGATTCATCGTGGTCTTCTTGGGAGGATGTTTTTGGTCTCTTTTTTATTTTATTTTTATTTTTACAAAGCTTTAGATTGGGTTTCCTGGGGGTTCTATTTAAGTGGTCCTTTGCCTCATACACACACTCTCAAGTGAATAGGGTCGGTTTGCTCTCCCCTGATGTGTGGGTTAAAATACGCGAAAGGCCCGAAGAGACGGTATTATTTTATTTTAGAATGATAATAAGCTGAAGCTAATAAATTCTTTTGCAATCTCCCTGCCCTGCCCTGCCCTGCCTTTGCCCTTGTTAGTCGATTGCAGCTCTTAGCTGTCTTTTGATCGAGCTTGCTCGTTTCGCTAGAAGTTGAAGGGTAAGCTGGGCTTGTCGTTCTATCCCATTGAATGGCAGACGAATGCTGGTTAAATTGTTGAATCGATCTCAATTTCTTGAGTAGCGTGGCAAATTGGGACTTTGCGATTTCTTTGCCTGCGGGGGTCTACTCTCGTGGCTCATGCTGCTGTACTGGATGGATCCTTTTACCCGAGCTTCCGTTGTTGCCAACCCGTGCTCGTCGAGAGTTCAAGCTGCGAAGTTAACTGGTATGTGGAAGCTCGACGTAACCTGATCCCATAAGGAGGATAATGGAAATGAGCCCAGTCACGGCCCCAACAATTGGGTGCGTAGTATATGGATTGAGTCTGGGTCGCAGCGTGATGAGAGATTTCATGCAGTTCGACGCTCAATAAATGCGCAAAAGAAGAAGAAGAAGAAGAAGAAGAAGACGCAATTATCAGAAACAGTGGGTAGGCGCAGTCATGAGTTGAATCAAGTTATTATTACACTGATTATAACTGACTGAGATACGGTAGCTGCTTTTGCAATCTACTGTTGTTACATGTAATATTCTCCTTTTTATTAATGCACGTGGCCCCCCAGACACAGTTAGAGCTGTGGATTGTCCCCCACAAACCTCTTCTCTACTGACCCTGGAGGATCTCATCCTCCTACTTATGTGAGCATGAGATGGTTCTCAATTGAGACGTCAAACAGGCCGGTTAACCGGTCAAGGATATCCCTAAATCCATACGTAACTGCTCATATTAGGTTGAGCGACGATTATAGGGCGGGCGGGTCCCAGGAATAGACCCGTTGAACAAAAGTTGGCACGGTGCATTTTCTTATTCAACCGACCCGTAACTTCTTTGAAAACTAGCCCAGAGCCATATAACTGGCCTGGATTGTCAAGAAACCGATCCGAACCGGCTCGGACCATCAAATGCTGCAATTAACAGTAAATTCTTTATCGATTCACGTTTTAAATATAAAAAAATTAAAATTATTCATTTAAAATAATATAAAATGTGGAAATATTACCATTCATGGTTCAGACCAACATAAAGTAAACTGTAAACTAACTTGCCTAATATGTCATCCATTATTGGGTCAAACCAGTTCCATGTCATTTTGAACCGATCAAAACCGCTCATGTAATATCTCTAGCTCTAAATAACTCCAATACATTATATCCCTTCTTCCATCACCGATTGAATGCACGACGGTACTTCTCCCGTCATTCCTAAATTTAAATGAGATCTCGGCGATTTAAATTCTGAGGTCCTTAGGTCTATACCCAGAAAAAGGAAAAAAAAAAAAACGGAAGCTCGTAAGATAAAAATAAATACATACAAAATATATACGTACCTTTTATTCGTTAATGGGTTACTGCTGCTGGAGAGTACAGCTCTCGTCCGAGAACCAAAGTTACTGGAGGAGGGCAGTTAAGCGGTCCCTGTCGGCCGGCTGTCACTGTACAGTCATGAACTGGGTTGTCCGATAATGCCCAGGATCCTCTCAGTTACAAAGTAGCACCTAGTCCATTACGTGAGTGATACTGTGCACGGCTCGAGCCCCGGAACCTCGGAGCCGGTTAAATCGGTGGTCGGACAGCACCGGTGACCGAACGTGAAAACCTTCGTTCTCTCTTCTTTTTCTGAATAAAGAATGCTGCGGTGGACATATGAGAGAGAGAGAGAGAATAGTACAATTCCACATATGATATGGTAGCAGAATAATGACTGTCATGGGCCGGCAGCAGAGGCATGGGGTTAGGGCAAAAGTTCCAAGACGTGTCATCTTCCTCCTCCACCATCGGATACGGCACGCAGCCATTAAAGGCGATGGCTCCACCGGGGCACGGGGGGACCCGCATCCCGATCGAGTACCGACACGGGGTGATGTTGACTCTTCTACGTTCGGGTCCGTTCTGCAATCAAGATGCAAACTGTTTTGTAAGTGCTTTAACTTTCATGCTAGTTACGATTCATCATGAGTTCAGTGAAAGAAAAAAAAAAAGGGAGGGGAGGTGGGGGTG
>CXYZ01012149.1:976418-1027268 GCA_900006705.1 Sonneratia caseolaris | reverse complement strand
CAATATAAAATATAAATATAAATTTGATATAATAAAATAAATAAATTATCACACATTTTTTATTTTTCAAAATTTAAGTAAGTCGAATTTCACATGTTCAATTGGATTTGTTGGTCTAATCGGTTCAATAAGAATTGATCACATTTACATTGTAATTTAGTTAATTTTGGAAATTGGATTGGGCGAATATTCGGTTCTCGATCTGATTTAAAAAACTATGCTCAAAGGCCCGCCTGCTATGAACGAAACTCTTCCGATTATTACTTTTCCAAGTTTACATAATTTGAACTCGAGATCTTATCCAAAAGATAAGTTTGATCACATCTCTATTCATTTATATATATACACACACACACGCTGATTTCTTTTGCATTGAAGCCCAGTCTGGTGCCTTTCAAATTATGTGCCATTGAGTTTTGGCCTCTTTCTCCTTGTTAAGGGGGAAGAACAACTAATGCTTTATTTTGCGTGATTAGGGGTAGCTCCAATTATGCCCAACCCATGCTCTAAAACTAGAAACTCCACCCTACTATAATCCCGAATCTTCCATGTACGAGAGTCGAATCCAAAATCTCTCTTAATCCAAAATCAGATCGACGATGGTGTTATTGTAGTATCATACTCACTTTCTCCTCTTGCCTTCATTCTTTCTGTACAATCTTTGTGATTATGGAGCCCTACTTTCCGATGAGGTTGTTGAGCTAAGATAACCTCCTTTGCCTTCCACTTTTTTCCTCTCAATCCCCTTTTCCCGGTATAGATGTACATTGCAGCCTCATCATAGCTAGGGAACTCTGCTCGGTCCCAGCACACACATACTCACACGTCTAGTATCCAAGAACGGAAGGATCGATCGATCGATCCAAGACATCGAGGAAGCGGGCAAGATCGGCAACATGCGAAACATGTTCGAAAATCTGACCAAAAAAAGATTATGTGAAATGTCCAATAATAGCTTCTTAAAAAAAAAAAAAGGAACAGAGCGACTATTTCCGTGTAGTGTCGCGACACATTTGGACGGACAGACTCTCGGGTAGGACATTCTTGGTGTACGACACCGACGGCATTGGTCGAGTAATTGAATTGTACCGTGCACATGTTGTCTCCATCCTCCTCGGTGCACTGGTTCGAGTCGAGACAATTATTCACAAGGAGGAAATTAACGAGGAATCGTTCACGGCGACACGGCAAGAATGAGAACAGATGCTGGTAAAAGGTCCCGTATGTCAGGTTTTGTACCGATTTGTGGCGGTTCATCGGAGCCCCTCGATCATGGCGATGCATGATTGTGGAGCATTAGCAGATCACATCGGACAATCGACCCCACAGTAGCAATTCTACTCGCCTTTCTTCGTCCTGCCACGGAAAACGCTAGCAAAGAAAAGATCTTGAATTGGACAGGCTGTCTTCAATGATTGTCACCCCCCCTCCCCCCTAATAATGAATGATCACGGAAATCTAATTACCGAGAATCAAATGATGTCTTCAATCTTGATTTTAGACCTTGGTGATGATGAGTCCTTCGGGTCAGACTTAAGGATGTGTTGCTGTGTGCAAGCTGAGCTGGTTGTGGTTCCTAAAAGCACCATCAAGAGAACCTGCAAGAAAATCAACCTGTGGGCCTATGATAAGCCACCGACACTCTGGATGGGAGAATACGGCGATAAAGAGGATATATGATTGAGCTAGGATTAATGCGAACATGGCCTTTAGGTTAAGTCAGCGGATCACATGGCCATTGGTCACGTCTACTGCCCAGTGGGTGAGTCCATGTTTTGGCTGGCTGCGGCGGAGGAGTCAGTCCCTTGCTCGACTAATGATGAATCGGTGAGGTCGATCTCCTGGTAAGTCAAGTCCTTTGGCTGACTTGGAAGGGAAATTGGTCCCCTGGGAGACTCTGGGTGAATTAGCCCTAGAGTGAGGACTCGAGACAACCCCCCCTCCGATTTTCGATATTCATGGCAGCCGGAAGCCCGAAGTGGAGCCTCTCTTTGCCGCCACATTGTAGGAAAATAGGACGCACGCCAAGGGAGAGACACAGAGAGAGGAAAGAGGGGAAAAATGCAGAATAGGGGGGGTCAGTTCGGTAATTACGTAGAGATCGGAGCCCATTTATAAAGACAGGCCACCTCAAATTCCAGAAAATGCCCTCACCCGAGAGATCGAGAGAGAGAGAGAGAGAGACAGAGGATTAGGAAGGACTTCAGAAAAGGGGCGGGTGCAGAGACAGACAGAAGTCTCTCTCTCTCTCTCTCTGCTGTCGGTCAGATGACTCCGATTTGACCTCTCTCTCTTCTCCCATTCGTCCCTCTCTCACCGTTTTCCGCTCGGTCACTGACAGCTGTGTTCAGTCCCAATGAGGAAGGACAGCCCACCTCCGTCCACCGCCGCCGTGGGCCGCCTGTTCAGCTGCTTCGACACCAAGCCCCTCGTCGCTGCATTGCTCGCCCTCACCCTTGTCATACTCCTCTGGAACCTTCCCCCTTACTACCAGAACCTCCTCTCCACCACCCGCCCCCCCGCCCCCTGCTCAGCCTCCTCGTCGTCGTCGTCGTCGTCGTCGTCGTCCTCCACCACCATCTCCTCCCAGGTAGCCGAAGAGAGGAAGTACTCCTCCTCAGCCGCCGCGGCCGCGGCCGCCATCCAGCAGCAGGCACTGAGTGCCGACCCGAACAAGCGCGTGTTCAAGTCATATGGCAACGCCGCCGCCCTCTTCGTCCAGATGGGCGGGTACCGTGGCGGTCCCGCGACGTTCGCCGTCGTCGGCCTCGCCTCCAAGCCCATCCACGTGTTCGGTAAGCCCTGGTACAAGTGCGAGTGGGTCTCCAATAACGGCTCCTTCGTCCGGGCCAAGGCCTACAAGATGCTCCCCGACTGNCGCCCCCCCGCCCCCTGCTCAGCCTCCTCGTCGTCGTCGTCGTCGTCGTCGTCGTCCTCCACCACCATCTCCTCCCAGGTAGCCGAAGAGAGGAAGTACTCCTCCTCAGCCGCCGCGGCCGCGGCCGCCATCCAGCAGCAGGCACTGAGTGCCGACCCGAACAAGCGCGTGTTCAAGTCATATGGCAACGCCGCCGCCCTCTTCGTCCAGATGGGCGGGTACCGTGGCGGTCCCGCGACGTTCGCCGTCGTCGGCCTCGCCTCCAAGCCCATCCACGTGTTCGGTAAGCCCTGGTACAAGTGCGAGTGGGTCTCCAATAACGGCTCCTTCGTCCGGGCCAAGGCCTACAAGATGCTCCCCGACTGGGGCTACGGCCGTGTCTACACGGTGGTGGTCGTGAACTGCACCTTCTCCACGAATCCCAATGCTGACAACTCCGGCGGGAAGCTCAACCTCTTCGCTTACTACGGCGAGTCCCAACGGAGGTATGCTGTCGTCAGCTTAATATTCTACACAATGCAAACCCATTCGTCCAATTAACCTTGGAAATTCTAGATAATTCCCATATCTGTTTATGAAATGTTGTCTGATGAACATCTGAGTGAAGCTTGATTCTGGGACAGGTGAAACTAGGACGAAGATCTAGTAAATGTTGGGGTCCGTCTATGATTTTAGCGCTGCCTATGGAAATCTATTGGCTGATGTTTATGTTAGTTGGGTTCCTATATGTGGATTTTTACTAGTGCCTCTAGTCATTGGCTCGATGCAGTCAATGTTCCAGATCGAATTGAACTTCATAACAAGGCAGATTAATGTTTCCTCGGCTCATTTCCATTTCCATTTCAACTTTCAGGTATGAGAAATTCACTGTGCTCGAGGAAGCCCCCGGGTCATACAACGAGTCCAAGTACTTCCCACCTTACGAGTATGACTACCTCTACTGCGGGTCATCCTTGTACGGTAACCTGAGCGCAGCAAGGGTAAGGGAGTGGATGGCGTACCACTCCTGGTTCTTCGGGCCACGCTCCCACTTCGTGTTCCATGATGCCGGAGGGGTGTCCCCCGAGGTGCGGGCCGCTCTTGACCCGTGGGTCCGTGCAGGGCGAGCCACAGTACAGGATATCCGTGCCCAGGCTGAGTTTGATGGCTACTACTACAACCAGTTCCTGGTGGTCAACGACTGCCTCCACCGGTACCGCCTTGCAGCCAACTGGACCTTCTTCTTTGATGTGGACGAGTACATTTACCTGCCCGACGGGAGCACACTCGAGTCGGTTTTGAACGAGTTCTCGAACTATACGCAGTTCACCATCGAGCAGAACCCCATGTCCAGTTCCCTGTGCCTGAATGATTCCTCCCAGGACTACTCCAAGTATGTCAAAGTCTTCCTTAAGAAAAGATACATACGTAGTGACAGTTTGATTCTGAATCCTCCTGGCCCTTAATTTCGACTGATCAATTGGTTCAGGCAATGGGGATTCGAGAAGCTTCTGTTCAGGGATTCGAGGACTGGGATCCGCCGTGATCGCAAGTACGCAATACAGGCCAAGAACGCCTTTGCAACAGGGGTTCATATGTCGGAGAACGTGGTGGGACGAGCCCTCCACAAGACCGAGGCCAAGATCAGGTATTATCACTACCACAATTCCATCACCGTGGCCGGCGAGCTGTGCCGGGATCTCATCCCGCTCTCAGCCAAGAAGAAGGTCACCTGGCGAGACAAGCGCCCATTCGTGTACGATGACAGTATGAAGAAGCTCGCCTCCACGATCAAGGAGTTCGAGCGGAGAACCCTCGGGAATGGGGATCCAAATCGCAGTCCAACCTCATAATCCGGGATACCGTCTGCTCCATATCCACACTTCTCAATTACTGGCGAATGGTATGGGAGGTAGGAGGAGCTCTCCTATCTATCACTTCAACTTTAGGTTCCTCATGAATCATTGAATCCGAAGGGGCCCGATTCATCTGGCATTGTGAGGGTAGGATTTGGGGCAGATTATGCCCGTGGTATGATGGTCATGGAGAATACACAATTACCGATACGGAGACAAGAAAAAATGTGCCGAGCTGCATTAGGGGGAAGACAACGAAGGTTAGATTTGTGGTGTCCGACAACTGTCTCACAGAGCATGGGAGGCATAGTCATTTGATTCCCTGCGGGATAATGAGCAATGAATGGTTGGGGCCACTCTACCAGCTAGCACAAATAGTGGAGATAGCAAAATGTGAGTGGGGGAGGGGGCCACTGATTGTATCCATCTGATTTTTGTGTATAAGTAGGGGGGAAAGGTGAGTGCTTTTTCATTGTCTCGCTAAATTTTTTGTTACCATAGATTCCTTTTTCTTTTTCCTTTTTGTTCTTTTTTATTTACTTCAATAGCTCTCGTCGTCTCAGGTTGGATTGACCCAGTCAGGGCAACACACTCTCGTTCATTTATTTTAATTGGATATATTCTCAATCGTTTGATTTAGGCTTATGGATCCGGAATGGATATATGATCTTAACAGTTCTTCCTAACGGTCTGTCCATTCAACAGCTGTAGGGAAACTCTAGCCATTTTCTAATCCTCACGCCGCTAATCGAGATCAAGAGCAGGATTCAACGGCTCTGCACGAGCCGGTTGGTTCGATCACATCACATGCCTAATGTAATACGGTGTTGGATTTGAAATTCGTCGGCAAGAGGATTGCAATCCCCCCCATGGACTTCGAATTTAATTCTGCCATTGGAAATGCGTGACGGATATGCTTTTGTTGACTGCCATCGCCACTCCCGTTGAGCATGATGGAGTGTGATACAGATGTGACTAGTGCCCCCACAGGCTAGGTGGCCATATGATGCTCTTCTACCGAGAAGCCTTCACCACCAGTCATTCGAGTCGGTGGAACCCACCTTGGAGGAGGGTCCGTTGAATCGGTGAGGATCGCGAAGGCCAGTGTGTGGGGCTATGATGCACCTGGTTGGTGGCGCTCTTGTGAACACAATCGACTTGATCCGATCCCTGCTAGGAAAGTGACAGTTGAAGTTGCAGACCTGTGAACTAGGGCGGGTGACTTCGATTTTTATCTCGGGACTGGTGCATCACGTCGTACAGCAGAGCCGTTTCCTGTTTCCTGTTTCCTGTTTTCCCCCCTGGAATTCTTCGTGGAAAACAACCGAATTGATGACGGCGGAATAACCTTTAAGCACTCATGTCGAAGAGAATCCGGCTGAGTATGGCAAGTGAGCGATCGGGGCTGGGCTTTATGGGCCTTTGACACTCTCCAGATTCTGCTCTGGATTGTGGGCCTGTCTACCATAAATTCAAAATGAAGACCTGAAAAGCAGGCTTCTCCCACCTCGTGGTAGCTGCTCTATGAGCCTCGGCGTTCCTAGTAATTGATCCAAAAGCAAGAATTTCGGATCCCAGTGGGCAAGGTCGGATTTGGGCACATTTTACCGTGAGCTAGTTTAGCTGGGCTCAACTGAACTTTCGAGCATCAAGCAGGAGTTACACGCTTCAAGAAATAGAGACCACACATTTGATCAAGCCAGAAGTGGGATGGGGAAGATAATGTGATCGGCCGCTTGACAAGATCCCTCTTACGAAAAGAAATAATCAGTTGTGTATACGATGGTATAATGATCTCGACGGTGGAGTACGTGGGCAGCCGCCGGCGCCACGGTTCTGGTTACCCGTTCCCCATCCCTAATCCCAGACCGGTTCGACCAGGCCCAGGAGTCTCCAATCGTAATTAGCTCTTCTCTTCCACCCCCCACATCGGCTGGGGCGGCACAAGCGCGCTGCTGCGTCAGCCGCTTGAGCTGCCACGTCACCGAAAATGATCGCCATGTCGCATCCCCGTGCAACAACATGATTGATTACGGTGCCCTCACACTAATTCCATGTTTAAATACAATTTAGATAAATTAGATATGATATAATGGAATCACCCTTAATGTAATCACATGTTTAATTATTATTATAAAAAAAATTATATCTCTTTATTCATTTTTTTAATAAGAAAAAAAGAGAGAGAGAAATGGAAAAAAATATATAATTGGAAAGATTCCGGCTTTCCTTTTTTTCTTTCTTATTTCATAATTTTCATTTTCTCCAATTTTTTCCGGTCGACGGTTTCCAAATTTTAAAAAAGGAAAATAATAATTAATTCGTCGCCCATATAAGTTAGCCTCCTCAAGTAACCTTCTTCCTTGCGCCACTGACGTCCTTCGCCATTAGAGCTCTGCTTCCCTCGCCGCTTTACCTCGTGTCTCAGTTTGAGCTCTCTCTTACTCCCACTTCTCCCAAAACAGCTACGAGGATAGAGAGATGGGTGTCTGCTTCTCACAAGACCAGTGGGTCGGCGTCAGCGACATCGATTTCTCCGCCCGCTCCGTCCCCACGGCCAGCGTCATCTCCGCTTCCGGTGGGTTGCACGAGTACGCCCTCCCCATCACGGTCTCGAAAGTTCTAGAGGCTGAGATCTCCTCCTCCTCCTCGTCTCGTTCTTCGGCGCTGTTCCTCTGCGACTCCGACGCGCTCTGCTACGAGGAGCTCATCCCAGTGATGGGCTCCGAAGAGCGGCTCGTCGAGGACCAGATATACTTCGCGCTGCCCAGGTCCCAGCAGGTGTGGCCGCTGTCGGCCTCCGACATGGCGGCTCTCGCTGTGAAGGCGAGCCTCGCGCTCCAGAAGAACGGCAGCTCGAAGAGCGGAGGCCAGAGCGGAAGATGCCGGCGGGGCAAGATTTCCCCCGTTCTGGAAGGTACCACCAGCAGCCGCGAGACAGTCCTCCTCAGCAGTGCTACCAAGAGATCCAAGTCGGAGAGCTCCGAGAAGCCGTTGCCGCCGCCACCTTCAGTCAGGAAATATCGGAGGTCTCCTTCCTCCAGGAGATTCAAGAGGGCGGTCCGTTCGTTCAGTATCAGGCTAAGCACCATCCAGGAAGTCCCCGAGTCTATCCATCTCGATCGATGCTGCAGAAGTTAATAGGCATTCTCTCTGGGGCTCAACTCCAGGGCACCGTTTGGGGAGGATGGGTCGATTCCGACTCCGATTTCTCGACCTTTTTATGTCAAAGATATACACTTGATAGCAGAGAGAGTTTTTTCCTTTATTATTCATAGCCCAGTGAGTGTCATGTAATTGAGCAGACATATTTGATTCATCACTTCTGTATTTCCTGGAGTTTTACAATAAACAGACCGTTAGTTTTTTAATTCTGTGCTGTTTTCTGTACAACAGTTCTTGCTCCTAAAAATGATTCCCCTGGTAATTAAATGTCTTGTAGCGTCTGTACTTTCAAGCTCTCCCATTGAGCTGTTAGCATCATATCTAGATCTTGACTGGGGAGTAGTTCTCACGATATTAGCTTCCTCTTCGGCCGGACTGAAAGCGTTCGGTCTCGTGGGATCGATGAATACTGATTTTCATGCAGATGCATGGGGATCGTGGAAGAGGATGCGTAAGCAGATTGAAGATGTCAAAAAGCAGGGCGGTGGAGGGAACCGGTGATCTCTTTTCCGATGTGATTTTCCCCGCGTAATATTGAATGAATGAGTCGGTTCGGTCAGTCAAAAACCGTCTTCCAGGAAAACATAGCCTTTCTGATGAATACAGGAAAATGGAATGTTTTTTCTCACTCTCCTGAAACAGGAAAACAGTTTCCACCACCACCACCAAATCAATAGAACTGGAAAACAGACTTGGTGTTTCACTTCAAGCCTGCTGTTCCAGTCCGTATTCTCTCTGTCTTCGATAGCCACAAAACATGACATTTGCTTAAATTTCCTCCTCAGTCACCGTGGCGAGCACCAGCACTATCACGTGACGACACGATTCTACATATAAGCGAATATAAAAATAAAAAGGTACGAGAAATTCTTAAATAAAAGTAAAACATGTGATATTTGTGGGGACCACTTGCATCGTGCAATTTTCTCAATTAAGGAGACATTCTATGGGCGAGAACAGCTTACCGGATACTGGACTGCAGAATCGGGCAATGAGTAGGTATGGAAAAGGAGCCGTCCACTCACCGAAGACCCGACCAACGCACACTGGGTATCCTCGATTTTAAAATGAGAAAAGGTAATAAAATATGAGATGAGATGTCTGAAGTGATCATACTCGGCTTTGGATAATAATAATAATAATAATAAAATTGAAGGAAATGATCACAAAATTATTAAAGTTTATTGTAGATCAAATTAGTTTAATCATAGTTTTAAAAACCGGACCGGGCCGGCCGGTTCGACCAGGAACAACCACTCACCCGGTCCGGTTCTCACAAAAATCCAATTATAATTTAAATGAGGTCAAATTTAATTGAACCGGTCGGTTCTTACNTTTTATATTAAATTTGAAACTAATATTATAACTATATTAATGATTTCGATTATAAATCATAGTTAAATTATAATATTATATCAATTTATTAGAATATTATATTATTAATATTATTTATTAAACATGCGGTTTAACCCATTGAACCTCAGTCCGACCCATGAACTCATGAACTTATAGGTTGACCGGTTCTCGGTCCGGTCCGATTTTAAAAACTATGAGTTTAATGGTTGATTTTGGAAATTGGAAATGAGATAAGAATTGTCGCAAGTTTGCTTAGAAATGATAATTGAGAAAACTGTTAAGTGCGGATGCGAAATCATTCTTGATTTAAAATTAAACATCTACAAGTAGGTAGCATAGTTTTTAAAATCGGGTCAATTCTACCGGGAACTAGCCATTTATCAGGTTTGGTTTCAGAATAAACTCAATTATATTGTAAATACAACAATATTCGATTAGACCGGTTGATTCATAGTTGGATTAGCAAACCCAATTGAACTGATAAAAAAATAGACCGACTCAAAATTAAAAAAAATAAAAATATATTATAATGTTCTCATTTTATTTTACTGAACTTATATTTATATTTTATATTAAAATTTAAGTTAATATAATTGACACTTTTTATTACATATTAATATTAAATTATGATATTATACTAATTTATTAAACTTCTGGTTTAATTAATGAACAGTCCTATCTCTATTTTAAAAACTTTGGTAAGTGGACCGAGAGAGAGAGAGTGCCGGGGGTGGTGGCGGCGCCGTGGAGGAGGGAAATAAGAGGGGCCATTCATGTTTCACGGTGGTGCCAACTACTGCTAGTGGAGGATGACTCGGTAATCTAATTCGACGCGGGGACGCAATCAGCGGCCAGTATGAACGGATATCAGAAGCTCGCTGCTTTTTCTCCGATTAGTGTTTCAAAGTCAATGTGAATGGATTATTTCCTAACGAATTTCGTTGGTGAGATGCCGAGTTCGAACGGCACCTAAGCGCATGCTCCGTGCGCCATGCTATGCACAGCCGAAGCCTCGTTATCGGAAGTGAATCGATGGAGCGATCTTAGGAAATGGCAAAAAGAAATATGGGAAATTTCACCGTTGCCTGAATTAACTCCGGTGGGTTTTTCGATTCCTGTGCGGCGACCGAAGTCGTCGTCCACACCCACCGTCACTGCCTGTGAAGTGTGAACGGTAACAATTTATGAGTAACCCACAGGTTTCAAAAACTTGTCGGAGGTTTTGCTGGTTTTGGTACGAATCAATTTGGGCCCGACAATCCGTGTTATATCATGTCTAAATGAGTTCGTCTTAGAAATTATTTGATTCAAATATGATCCCATGCATTAAGTGGGTCGGTAAGGTATCACATGAATATGATCCATCAAATTACCAATGATATGGCAAGATATGACCCACTTAATACTTATGAGTTAAACGTTTTTAAATATATACATACTAATAATATAATTAATATGATAAATACGGTATATACATACTTAAATACATTAAATGGATTAATAAGTTTAATACACATTTAAATTTATTTATCTAGGTGAGTTTAATAATGTTTTATTAGATCATATGAATTATACCATCCTCGATACGTTTATTTAAAATGCATTATACTGGATTAACTTGTTTAGACACTAAATACATTTATTTTCAAACTAAATCGGTCTCACTCCACATGGTGCTGGATCACTGTGTCATATTAAAATTGGTCAACTATATCAAAAATTTGAAATTGAGGAAAAAAAGATGATATAAATATAATTAATAACAAATAAAAAAAATGAAGATATAAGGATATATGATTCGCAGTTAACCTCTTGTACGTTATATTGTAGAACCTTCCGTTCAAAATCAAAACTGGGCAAGAAAGGAGGCTTCTACATTCTTGCAGCCTCGAGCTAGCCGGAATTTGCATATTTTTAGAATCGAAATCTTATGGTATTCTTGTGGAAAACTAGCCGGAGGAGGAGGAGACTGAGAAGCTAGCCGGAAGTCAATTCTTCCCGCTCTGCATGGCTCCCTTCGGTTCAAAAGTGGGAAGCCTGCCTCGGGGAAAGCGACACGGCGGCCGATAATTTGCGCTCCTCTGGGAAAGCGACACGTCGGAACGGAACGGGACACGTCCTATGCGGTCAGCTTGCTGGTCCTGTCCTAAGGAGACCCCGGAGATGTACGGACGGCAGCTCGTGTTTCCCATCTTGGTCTGCACGATGTCCAAGGGAAGAATAGTTGCCAGAATTTCAATTACCCCTCAGTAACAACTAACTGATAATCGGTACACTACCATTTCTTTTTTTGTTGCTGATTTTTCCATATTCACTTTTGTGGGAATCAATCAGTATATGGTTCATAGACTGTTGCATATGTTTATCGTGCGTTGGTATCGAATATAAACGTACCATCATACATGAAATTAATATTCGTACTAATATAGGTCGATCCGATGGTTCTAGTCTCATTATTTATCATAAAGAAGATTTTATATTCAAATACTATAAGGGAAGAAATTTCGTAGTTGAGAGAATTTGACCAACTTTATAACCGGACATGATATACCAGATTTATAAATAAGATGCGTTACTCACAAATAAGAAGATTCTTTTTTATGACATGAAATTTGTCAAATATTAAAATAAATTATAAGCAATTCAAGTTCAAATAGGTTCATCTTCCTAGTATAATATTTATATTTGTGAAATTCAAAACCAAGATCGAGTGATCCATATTATATCACTTATCATATAAAGTAGAGATCTTTTGATGGGAAAGGGTTAAGTAGAGATGCTTTTACAAGTTTTAGGGAGCAGTTTTGAAGAGCTATTAAAATGTGGGGGGTACTTTGTGATTACCAAGAACCAGAAGCGGTGCTAATTGAAATTGAAGTTAACCTCCGACGGATGGAAAGGCTAAAAATGCGGAACAGGGAATTGCTTGCTGTGGCGGTTGGGAACAGTCGCGACGCCCGACGCTCTCGATCAGAAGCGTAGCGGCGGTTCGGATAGTCCCCTTCTCAGCGGGGGTGGCCAAGTGAGAGTGAGGGTTCGGGTTTTGGCTCAGTTCTCTTCCTGGTTCCAGCATGGAGGATGAAGAAGCAGCTCCCCTTCTGAAGCAGTTGCAGGACTCCGTCGACGCTCGTCCCGACGATTCCGACCTCCATTTCGACCTCGTACTCTCCCTGCTTTCGCCAAGCCATCTCTCCTTTTGAACTCGTTTCAGTTTCTGTAAATTCGCTTCCTTTGATTTAAACTTGGGAGGCTCCTGCGGACAATGCGTGTCAGGGGGTGTACTTGTGGGAGAGGGGAGACGGGGGCTCTGATGATGCCGCAAAAGAGCGAGCAGCTGAGCATTTCGTGATTTCCGCTAGGCTGAACCCCCAAAATGCGGCCGCTTTCAGGTATTTGGGACACTATTATGGTAGAGCCGGCGATGCCCAGAGAGCCATCAAGTGTTACCAGAGAGCTGTCACTCTTAATTGGAATGACCATGAAGCTGGGGTAATCACATTTTGAGTTTCATGATCTTAGGCAGGCAATCGTCGATCAATTTCTGGTTAAAGTTGCAAAATTTTTTTGGTACGTTTTGCATATATTTCCAATAGGTTTAGCCTCGCAAAGTTAGTATACATAGATTCGAATGGAATTTTTATTTATTAAAAAAATCAAAATTCGTGAAATTTCTCTGTGTTGATTCTAGCTGTACTGAAGCGATTAGTTCGCTCCTTATAAAAAAAAGGGTGATTAGTCCGCTCAGCTGTATTTAAGTAGGAAAAGATAGATTAAGGTTCAAGTTTTTGCATTTTTTTGTGCGCCAGGTCACTATTTCACTCCATATGTAAACTTTTTTTGAAAAGGAGTGATCATCTTGCCTTTCTTTAGGTTTGTTCTGGGGCCAGTTAATCAAGCCTTGAAGTCATATTGTTAAGTTTGTTTATTAATTCCTTAAGTTGATTTATTACTTCCTTCCCTATATTGCTCTTGTTTTTCCATTGCCTCAACAAAAGACGCTCCATTAATACATTCTTTTATTGTATCAGCTTAT
This sequence comes from Sonneratia caseolaris, assembly GCA_900006705.1. Classification (NCBI taxonomy): domain Eukaryota; kingdom Viridiplantae; phylum Streptophyta; class Magnoliopsida; order Myrtales; family Lythraceae; genus Sonneratia; species Sonneratia caseolaris. The sequence goes on along the minus strand of CXYZ01012149.1, from coordinate 1,014,001 downwards.
TTGGGTTGGACTCAAGTTTGTTCTAGTTAAATCCTATTTCATGGTATACTTGGATTGTGTTGTAAGCAGGAAGCAATGTGCAATTTGTTGGACCACGAAGGGAAGGAGAGTTTGGAAGTGGCCATATGCAGGGAAGCTTCAGAGAAGTCACCTAGGGCTTTCTGGGCTTTTCGGAGATTGGGTTACGTGCAGGTATTTTCCTTTAATTTAGGTTTTTAACGGTATTAATTCTTAGAAGTACCCATGTCTCTCTAACCCCACATTACATGGTTTGTCAGAGTAAATCGAATATTAGAAATTGTATAACACGGTATAATCTATTTCAGCTATTCCATTTCCACTAATTGGAAATAAACCAGAATTTAGATATATGAGATACGGTTTCCTCAATTTGAACTCTCTAAATATACCTAGGAATGCAAATAACGTTGGTGCACTTTTCTTGAATGAAGGTCCATCAAAAGAAATGGTCTGAAGCTGTTCCGAGTCTTCAAAGTGCCATTCGGGGCTATCCAACATGTGCTGATTTATGGGAAGTATGCATTTTCTATTGTTGCTCATGTCTGATATAATCAAATTTGCCTTAAGCAGTTTTCCCCTTTATTTATGTGGATGTGTGTGTGTGTTTTCTTTCCAAATTTTGTATATTGTAGTCACCACATACTACTCTTGGTTTTAATGTAGGCACTTGGTCTTGCGTACCAGCGGCTAGGCATGTATACTGCTGCAATTAAGGTTCTACACTGCTTTGATCATTCTATCTCTTTCTCTAAGCACTCGTTTATGAAATGATTTTGACAGCCTTTCATTGCAATATTCCACTGTATTGGGACCATTTTTTTCTGGATTGTGTACTGTGGAAGCATTTGGACTGGGATGGTGTGTTTCACAAATTTGACCAAAACAACAAGAACATGTAGCTGCATTTCCAAGAGTTCCACGTTGAATTCCTTGGCCCAAAATTCCATTAGCCTTCAAAGCTGATGCTCATTATAATCTGATTGAAATGCTTTAGAACCACTAGCAATTGGATTGAAAAGGCTGTGGGTTATTTAAATTTGCAGATCACTCTGAGTGGAGATGTAATGCAAAGTGTATCAATGTTGACCTTGCTGGCAAGGCAACTCAGTAATAGGTTTGATATTGTAGGCAAGATTTGGTTGACAACCCATGTCATCCTAAACATTTTGAAGCTTCAGGTCTACTGCTGTATGGGTTTTGTCTAGCGGAGCCATCTGAACCAATTAAGATGTGCTCATGGTCAGAAGTCCAACATTTAGCTGCCTAGGAAACTGAAGAAAACCTGCATTCTGTGCTTTATGAATGGATGTGATGCAGGTTGCCCTGTCTGTTGATTGTTGGTGGTAAATGATTTTAGACTTTCCTTACTAGAGGAAAACCTTGGTTGTCATTCAGGCCTCTGGGGGATGATCGGATAGTACTCTTTATTTGAATGAGATTCAGTGGATCTAATATTACCAAAACTTTTGTGTGTACTGAACTCATTAAACTGGACTTATGCACCTTTATGTTTCAAATTATCTTCTTATGCTTTGTTATATCAGTTTTCAAGAAAAATCTAACTTAATTTTGTTTGTCTTACAGTCATATGGTAGAGCAATAGAATTGGAGGACAATAGAGTTTTTGCTCGAGTGGAAAGTGGAAACACATTCATAATGCTTGGATCCTTTAGAAAGGTAATTTTCACAAATACTATATCTGCTGGTGCCTTATGTTGTTTATCGTTGTTTTAAATATCTCATTTAGGGGCTGTTTGGTTTGAAGATATATGCCAAGAAAGGAATTGCAATTTGGTGTTTCTTAGTTTGTTTTGCACAAGGATTCAGTGTCCTGATTCTGCACTGTGGGGGTTCTTATACTCCATGGTATGGAGCATTCATCAATGCTCTTCAGTAATTACTAATTAATTTAGAATAGGAATATAGCATAATTACATATTTGCCCCCAACTTGTCACCATAGTTACTGTTAGCTGCCATCCTTTTGCCACCTCTCCTGCTGTCGCCTCTACTGTAGTCATGGTAGAGCTTCAATCTGACAGTTAGACAGTACCCATTCTGACCTTAGGTCCAAGGTCCTTTTAGTTTTGACTTTTTATCTTCTCATCTGTTATGTTCTCTGTTTTTTGAACGAAATACAAAAATTTCAATCATCGACTATTCTTTTCCTTTCAACCAAAAAAAAAAAAATCACTGGAAGTTGGGTTGAATTTTTTATCAATGTTCATCCGGTTCAGAATCAATTCTGACAAACCAGACATAGTGTTAGAGTTTTCTCCAACCATGAATGGAAAAAATTGGCATTTTGAAATATTATTCATGAACATGGCTGCTGTTGTGTTAGGATGAGTATCCTTTATATTGGAATGCTGCTGAAGTTCATTTTCCAGCTAAATAAGCTCAGAGTTGTTCTCTCAAAATTATCTCTTTCAAAAGGGTTATTTCTCTTTCATTAGCTAATATTAGTATTGAAGGAGCAGCCAAAGCATGGGAGGATTTGTTGGTAATCAGATGAGCAAGATTGGCAATTTATACAAAAGAATATGCTCTAAGTTGCAAGATTGCTTGAAATAACTGCAGGCTAACATTCATGCAAATATTCAGGGCCTGGAGGCATATAGTCTATGTATGCAATTTCATCTTGATGATTATGTGAAAAGATCTATTTAAAGTTTATTTAATCTCTGAGGGTTAACTCAGGAGGATAGAATATGCCTTCACTTCATGAATAGTTTACAGAAGTCATATCCCCTTGAGCGCACAGCACTGGGTGAGCTCATCTAGATGTACTTAAACGCGAACTTTTTTGGATGCATGGGCTTGTGGGGGTGTTCATGAGTCCTGAAAGAATAAGCTTGTTGTTATCCTATAGAAAAGGATACATATGGTGGTAACTATCATCAGTTTGTTGGAGTATGCTAAACAAGATAACAATTGTGGCTGTCATCCCCTATGTAGTGAGATTGGAATTTCACTTCTTAAATACATTTGGGAGATGATAAAGGAGATCATGAAATTGACGTTTTATGGATGACATATATAGAATTAGATGTTTGAGTAGATTTTTTTAAAATAGAGAATAATATATTTTGCTAGTTTCTTTCGACAGGCAATTGAACAATTTGAGAAAGCGCTGGATATCTCACCTCAATGCTTGTCTGCAAATTACGGACTTGCATCTGCATTATATGGCCTTTCAAAAGAACATATCAATACTGGGGCATTTAGATGGGGAGCCTCATTATTAGAGGTTCTGTTTTCTGAACCTTTTCCCACAAAATGAACTCCCTCCGTTACTAGAAATTATACACAGTAACTGTTTTTTGCTGATTGTTTGCAGGATGCATATAAAATAATGCAGCTGTGCACTCAGCGTGCTGGAAATCTATCATCTGTGTGGAAGCTGCATGCTGATATTCAGGTACAGTCTTCATATTACATCTCAGCCAGTGCTGTTCTTTTTCCTTGTTTTTGAGAAACTTTATTAACCTGTAGAATACAGAAGAATCATAAAGTAGTGCTATCGTAAGATCATCTGTCTATAATGACTTTTGGTCAAACTGTGGCTAATTTTTGAAGCTGATGCTTTAATCTGTTTCCACTGAGAGGGCTTGCAATTTGTGGATTGTCAGTCAAGCTTTTAAATGGAAATGTTATTGTTAATATTTGAAAATCTTCATTTTCAAGTGCAGTGGAAGGTCCTGTGATTCCGCTTGCTCAATTTGAATGCGAAGTCAGATGTAAAAATAAATATAATCAGTATATATAGGTTCCTTGATAATATATATAGGTTTTATATGATGCCAAATAACTCAATCCTGTTGTAGTATTGAAAGCAGTATTTTTACACTTGAGCTGTCATTACATAAGACATTGATGTACAAATTAGGAGAATGCATCTAGTGCACAATATGAATTAAAGAGAAAGAGATAGCTTACATTTATCTGCTTTTAGTTAAACGTCCTCTGTAAGAGTATTTTTCAGCTATTGGTTTGAAAAGTTATCATCAATTGGCTGAAAAAAAATATTAATTCAATATATTAGCCTAGAATTAACAGGTCAATAGAAATTTTGTTAGTTTGTCATCCTTTGATAGATGTAACGTTGAAACTAAGTTTTTATATTGATTTTGTTTTGTTTCTTGTTTACTTATCTTTTGAACCATTTTGGTGTAAATATCTCTGAATATATTATCGAGTGCCTTTTTGTTGACATCTATTTTTAGATTTTGTGTAAATCTATGCTTATTGCCAGCTGTGTAATGATTTGTTCCCCACTTCAACTTTTATCAGATTTCATATGCAAAATGCTTCCCATGGATAGGTGAAGAGCAGACTCTGCAACTAGATGCAAGTGCTTTTAATAAGTCTATTTTTTCCTGGGATAAGACTTGCAAATCAGCTGCCAGATCTGCAAGAATTTCTTATCAGAAAGCACTGCACTTGGCTCCTTGGCATGCTAATATCTACATGGATATTGCAATATGTTCTGATCTCATTTCCGCATCACCTAACAGCAGTTCTCATTATGAACTAACTTCTTGGTATGACGTTCTTGCATGATGCCATTATCAGTTGATTCCCCTTTAATGATGAATTTATTATCTAATTTTATTCTTTACCAGGCAGTTACCTGAGAAGATGGCTTTGGGTGCATTGTTACTTGAGTGTGACAATTATGAGCTGTGGGTTGCACTGGGATGCTTATCAGATTATGGCACATTGAAACAGCATTGTTTGATCAGGGCATTGCAACTGGATGCTTCTCTAGCAGGTGCTTGGGCGCATCTTGGGAAGGTATATTGTTTTCTCAATTATGATGCTCCTGATTCTAAGATTTCTGAAGAATTGCCTCTTTTATATTTGATTCAGAGTTCTGGAGATACGATAGGATTGAGTGCTTCCTTTACTCTCCTATGATTTACTAAAAGAGGACGAGCAGTCCACACAGTGCATATGATGCCTAAAACCTCAACCACCTTGATTTTGTAGAATCTGATGTCTTTTTTTAGTTATTTGTTTTATTTGTTTACCTTTTTTTTGTTCCCTTTTTGCTATAGCTCTATAGAGGATTCAACAAGCAATTGGCAAGGCAAGCATTTGACATTGCCAGAAGCATAGATCCTTCTCTTTCTTTACCATGGGCAGGCATGTCAGCTGATTCTATTACAGGGTACGTTATGAACATGGTTGATTCATTGCGTATTACTTGACTGGATGTTTTCTAAGTTTGTGTGATGAAATATTTATGTCATTCTTAAGCGAGGTTGCACCAGATGAAGCTTTTGAGAGCTGTTTACGTGCTGTCCAGATACTTCCTGTACGTCTTCTGCCATTGTTACCCTTGTTTTGCTCTTTGCAGATATAAACAATTGCAGTGTCATATTAATAATGTCCCACAAATTCTATATTGGATCATGTAATGACATCTTACATTTGGATTCAATTATTTCCTGTTTTCTATGATTTGTTTCGATAATATCCTTCATGATTTAATAATGATTCTCAAGTGAGTGTCTTTGGTATACAATCTCCAATAAGAGTCTTTATTTCCTCTTGCTCATCCTCCCCTGAGAACGAAATACACTTTCTCTTGCTTTTCTCTATTGCTTGGATCTTGCTCCCTGCTCCCTCATGATTAGTGGTTTATAGTTAGTTGGCAGTTGCTGTGCTACTAAAACTTTATCTTTATGCCAGCTTGCAGAGTTCCAAGTTGGACTAACAAAGCTTGCTCTTCTTTCAGGGTATTCAACATCTTCTCAGGTCTGTCTTTATTGAATTGATAAAGACATACTTGTGTGTACCATGCATTATCTCTACATTTTCCTGATGATGTGGGTGGGTCTGAGCTTTTGGTTTGAACGTCCTCTGTTTCTAATATGTCACAGGTATTTGGAGCTATCTGCCAAGCCGTCCAGCGGGCCCCATATTATCCTGAGTCCCATAACCTGAAGGGGCTGATATTTGAGGCAAGGCGTGATTATCAGTCAGCTGTGGCATCTTATCGGGTGGCTCGGCATGTGATCAGTGGATTATCTGGTGCTCTGCAGCAATCTTGCATGAGAGATGTAACTGTTAATTTAGCAAGATCACTCAGTAAGGTAAATAGACTGAACATGTTATTTTCCTCACATAAGCCTCTTTTGCTTTCTCTCTCCCTCTCTCATTTCTTTGGAGGCATATTTCTTTCCTTTTCTGCAGGCAGGGAATGTTCTAGATGCAGTAAGAGAATGTGATGATTTGACAAAAGAAGGTATCAAATATATGCACTGTTTAAAACATTCTTGATCTTGATTAATTTCCTTTCTTTTGGGTGAAATTCTTGATGAAGTACTTAGATGGAATGAATTAATGTTGCATACTAGGACTTTATTTTCCTCGAGAGCTTTTAACTCACTAATATAAAATGAGTTCATACGGATCATTAATACATATTTTCCCGTAAAGCGCGCTGGCTAGTCACTCTAAAGATTTGGCACTGACACTAGTTCTGTCTTGTTAACTACTGTGATACAGGAAGATGTTTTGGACTTTCTGTCAGTAATTTCTATATTGTTTTGCTAATATGTAATATTTGATCTTAATCTTAGGAATGCTTGATGTTGAAGGCTTGCATATATATGCCTACTCTTTGTGGCAACTTGGAAACAATGAACTGGCTCTTTCTACAGCCAGACTTCTTGCTGCCAAAATTCCTAGCATGGAAAAATCTGCAGTGGCAGCCTCTGTTAGTTTCATATGCAGACTGCTGTATGACATATCTGGACTTGATTCAGCAGTTAACAGCATTCTGAAAATGCCAAAGCATCTTTTTGAGAGTGCAACTCTTAGCTTTGTCTTGTATGCAATCAATGTTCTTGATGAAAATAGTCGGCTGAATGAGATCATTTCCATGAGCCGACGCCTTCTTACTTCTCACACAGAGATAGCAGAAATGCATTATTTGATTGCACTAAGTAAACTGGTAAGTTTCTGGTTTAGTTATGTGAACTTTGTATAGACATGCCGGGCTCTCTTTGTCGCCAAGAAATTGTTTTCACTTTGTGGTGCAGGTGAAATTTCTTTTGATGACAATTTATTTTAGTAGAAATTTATATCTCAAATATTATTTTTGGCTGTATTTTGTTGCATAGACATTTGTCACATTTTTATTTATTTTCTTTTTCCAACTGAAAACTGAATTGAGAGAAGCACTATTTCCTGGTGGAAAAAACTTCTATCTTAAAATTTGATTTTTCATTCGGCATGCGAACATTCAGTCTGGTATGTGGTACTTGGTTTTGATGCAGATCAAGAATAGTTCAGAGTTCGGCCTTGGATATCAGAGTGGAATTCATCATCTTCAAAAAGCTCTTCACATGTATCCTAACAGTTATTTATTAAGGTATGAGCACGTATAGCTGTTTTTAGTTTGATTTCTACCACAAAGGATAACCTTTGAACATTCCATAGACCAAAATCTTGATAAAGAATTTGCATTGGGAATGGATATATTTGATGAAATAGGTCTTCAAGGATGATTGTATATACTTATATGTCTGTTTAGCCTCTTCCCTTCAGTCAGCCTGTGTAAATCCTTTAAACCCGAAATGGCTTACATGCTTTCTAACATAGCTTTTGGGGTAAATGGCTCTTGGACATGATATGCTGAAACATCTTCATTTATTATGCTCCTTTCTTATGCTGTATTGGAACTCTCGAAGGTCTTTTGTCTAAACCATGATCTGCACCAAACTAAATCAAAGACCTCTTCATCAGTAACCTATTAATAATATTCAATTTCTGTAGTGTCAAATTGTCGTTCTGATGATGGTCTGAAACAGGCAGTCCCTTGGTCATCTTTTGCTGCTGAGTAAAGGATGGAATGATTCTCATCTTTCAACTCGGTGCTGCATCATAAGCTGGCCTGACTTTTCCTGTGAAAGAGGTCTCAAATCAGCATGGGAAATCCTTGGTGCTGGAGCAGCTGCTTGCTATGCTGTTGGGAGCAGCAGTCCAAAATTTTCCTTTCCAACTTGCACTGAACAATGCTTGAACAAACCTCGAGCTGTTCAACAGCTGCAGAAGTACTGTATCTTTACCTCCTGCTTTTGTTTCTCTGGATCAATTAGGCTGTGCGAAATAAAACTTGACAAAAGAAGTGCTGGTAGGCAAGGATTGATTGGAAAGCAGGATGGCCTCAATGCTGAGCACTTATAAAATTACTTAATTCCAAAAGCGTTTTCCAATCTAGTACATGATCTGAGGTTTTCTTTTATTGAGATGTCTGCTTTTAACTTATTGCAGATACTTACATCAAGAGCCATGGAATCATAATGCTTTGTATCTCCTAACACTAAACCTTTTACAGAGAGTGCGAGAGGAGAAATTTCCTCCCCAACTCTGTGGTGCGATTAGTAGGCTGATTGGTATTGCTCTGTCAATTAAGTCATATCAAGGGGCTGATAAGTCCCTTCAGTATCAGAGATTCCAGCTTCTGCTATGTGCTTCTGAGATGAGCTTTGTGGGTGGGAACCGAATTGAGTGCATCAAACATGCACATGAAGCATCAGAATTTCTGCTTCCGAACAGCTATCTCTTCTTTGCACATTTGCAGTTATGCCGTGCCTATGCATTAGAAGGCAACACAGAAAATTTCGAAGGAGAGTTTATGAGATGCTTGGAGCTTGGGACGGATTTTCCTATTGGTTGGATCAGTCTGAAATTGATGCAACTCCTTTACAATGTGATTAACGATTCAAGTATCTTGGACTTGAGTTTCAATGGATGCTTGAAAAAGATGGAAAGCACACGAGAAATGTGGGTAGCGGTGTCTGATTTGGTAGAGGGCTTAGTTTCTTTACAGAACAATGATTTCACATCTGCTGAACAGTTTCTTGCACGAGCTTGCTGTATTATGGGTTCTGAGAGTTGCAGCTTGCTCTGTCATGGTATCTCTCTCTATTGACACATTATCCTATTGCTGTTCCTTCTTCTAGTTCCTCTAGGACATGCTAAATTGTAATTTTATTTACAATAAATGCTTACAAGTTTATGTTGTCATCCATTTGCTTATTAGCAGTTAGCTTATAGCATGCTGGTCAAGTTGGCTCCTATGTCGCCCCTAATCATTTTTCCTGGTCTGATGGCGTTATTTCCTTTATTTATATTTGCTTTGGATCAGCTTTGTCTGGAGCATATCTTCAGTAATCACTAGAAAATCTCCAAAATAGGCATTTGTTTTGAGACTTTTCCTTCTCTTCTTTACAAACTGATCATTGTCATATTCTCCCTGTCGTTCTCCACTGTTTACCAAGTTAACATGTTATTCGGTTCCAGCTATTGCCTGCATGCAGCTGGCGAAGCAGGGTAATGGTACACAGTTTGTATCACGTGCAGTAAGAAGCCTCCAGAAGGTGCAAGAGACAGCCATGGTTCCCTTACCAATTGTTTCAACATTACTAGCCCAAACTGAAGGAAGCTTTTCTCAAGAAAAATGGGAGCAGAAACTTGGCCTTGAATGGTTTACCTGGTCACCAGGTTTGGTTCATTTGAAACCTGTGATGAAGTTGCCCTGTATTGCGCTTTTGAGAATTCATGACTTGAATGCACATATTTCTGAGGCTTCCCTCATGAGATTCTTTATCCCTTGAGAAATAAAATGTTTCCCTCCATGTCCTTTCCACTGTCTTCCCAATTCAGTGGAAGATTTTGTTTCTTCTCATGATACCTCATTATACGTTTGCAGAGATGAGGCCTGCAGAGCTCTTCTTTCAGATGCATTTGCTTGCAGAGCATTCCAAAGCCCGTGAAGCCTCTACATGCCCCGTTGTGAGTTGCCAAAGCCCTCAGAAATGGGTCTCCCGAGCAATCCACACAGATCCTTCTTCTTCACGATATTGGAAGATCTTGCGGAAGTATGCTAGACCAAGTGCTTCGGAGCAGTAAAGTTAGTACTAAAACCCATGCGCACAGGTTTTTCGTCCACAACCTTGTGATGATGAACACGTTGACAGGGTTGTATCCAATTGTTGTTGCTCATGTACATTATCCTAGGATTTATTGCTCACCAGGTCGTTTTAAACTTTAGGATTTGCACAGTCTCTAACGCAATTTGATCAAGAGTAATGCAAGTAGCTCTCCTCCGGTTATGTTACGAAAATTGGCAACTTGAGATTGCATTCATTTGCATGATAACGATTTCACCATGTTATAGCAGCAGGGTCAAAGATCTTGGGGCCTGAAATGGTTCATGGGAATGCAGAATGAAGCACTTCAAATACATCTGACGGAAATCAAAATTCAAAACCTCTTTTCTCACGCTTGTTGTGGACTAAACGAAATTCATGGAACCGACTCCTTTTCTGTCACTCGCATAGGCAAACGGTACTCCGACATGATCCTCCAAACCATCACCAGCTTTGCCTTAACATGCCAGAGAGGTACGTCTACTTAGCATTGCAAGTGTCGGTAATTTCCTCAGCACTTTGCAGGTAGAATGATGAAATGTAAATATGTATGGGTTTCAATAGTTAAGTAGAGCCGTTCCTCCACATGGAGAGCACTAAATGAGAGGAAGTTCGAAGATGATCTAACTGCCATGGCTCATCGATGGAGACTGAGATAGCTCGTGGGAAGGATCCCAGTCCAAGGAGGATGAGGATATCTTGGACAGAGTCATCAGAACTTCGGGCATCGAAGGTCGAGAATTCATGTCATATGCGACGCACCTCCGGGCAAGCTCCGCCATGGAAAACGCCAAATCCCACGGGTACTCGTTCCTCAGCGACAAATCCATGAACCCCTTGAGTTTATCCCTCACGTCGTCTCCTTCCAATGCCTGGTTTATTGATGAAGAAAGTAGCTCCTCCCTGTCCTTGCTCTGCCCAGCAGCTTCCCTCCCCGACAGAAGCTCCAACATCACGACCCCGAATGCAAAAACATCGAGCTTCTGCGTGATCACGCCATTCTCGATGTACTCGGGGGGCATGTAGCCCTGAGTCCCTATGACATGTCGAGTCAGCTGGAGCCCACCATCCTCCTTCTCCACTGATCTCGCCAGCCCGAAATTAGAAACCTTCGCCTGAAAATTGGCGTCCAAGAGAATGTTGCTGCTCTTGAGGCTCTTGTGGATGTAGGGAGGATTCACGTAGTTGTGCAGGTAGTTGATCGCATCCGCTACGTTGTAAGCAATCTGAATCCTCTGTTTCCACGACAGAGTTGATTGAAGATCCTTACCATGAAGCCAATCACTGAGAGATCCATTCTCTGCATACTCGTACACAAGGTATGAGTTTCCTTCGTGCAGACAGAAGCCAGAGAGCCGAATTATATTCAAGTGGTTCATCAGTTTCAGTATGTTGATCTCACTGGACACGTCTCCTTTCACAACCTTAACAGCAGCGTCGTTTCCCTTAAATTTTCCTCGGTAAACCGAGCCTCTGATCTTGTTTTCTTCGGCGAAGGACCCAGTAGCCTTCTGCAAGTCCTCATACTTGTAAATGGTCAGAGAATGGATAGCTTCTCGAATGCCCGATTCTGACCAGAAGGAGCTGTCTTTCGGCGGAGCCGAGCCGTCCGCCGACTCCGATATTTTCTTCGGCGGAGCTAAGGAAGGCAGCGCCTGCTCTCCCTTCTTCATCCCTTTCCGAGTCCTGTAGCAGAATGCCCAGAAGGCAACTGCCCCAATCACAATCAAGGCGACGCCAATCCCGACACCGACAAAAATCCATTTCTTAGAAGAGCTTGACCCGGTAGTAGTAGGTGGAGGGGTCGCCGGAGGGGGCGGCGGTGAGGGTGTGGTGGGTAGTATAATCTTGGTGGGCTCCTTCTTGAGGGGAACGAGAATCGGATTGAAAGGATAGATCACGCTATCCAGAGAAAGTCTGTTCGCATCGAGAACGCTCTCCGTGGTGACCCCAAAGAGCTCCGCAATTTTGGAGATTGTGTCGCCTGAGGCAACCATATACGTGAGGAGGTAGCGAACCCCGTCGCTGGACTGGGACGAGGTCGGGCAGGCGCAGCGGAGGGGAACTCGTAAGGACTTGCCGATCTCGAGGGCTGTGGCGCTGTACGGGTTCTGGGCCTCCAGAGCCTGGCAGGTGGAGAGGCCCTGGTAGGTCTCGTTGGCGATGTTGAAATAATTCTCCCCTGGAGTCTTGAGGATGTGGGTGGCGTTGTGCTGGTAGAACTCGCCGGTGCAGGAGCAGTTGACTGGGGTGATGATCGGTGTGCCGGAAGGGATGGTCTGGACGTCGGTGAGGTTGTTGATCGCGGTCATGTTGGCGGCCGTGGCGTTGAGGAGGTAGGCGATGGTGGCAAGGGAGGTGTAAGGACCGGCAGAGCGGAAGGTAAGGTAGGACTGGCAGGTGGGCTGGTCGGAGCTGTTGCAGGCGAAGCCGCGGGTGATGTTGTCGGAGTTACTGCAGTTGAGCTGCCTGTTGTTGAGGTATTCTTGCTGGGCATGGAGGAAGCCGAGGAGGATGAAGAGCTGCAGAGGAATCAAGAAGGTGAGCGGGAGCTGATGACTCCCTGTTATGGCCATGGAGGCAGGAAGAGAGACAGAGCTTGGCCGCAGGGAGTATGTATCAGCAGAAGATTGTTCGCTTGTTGGTGAGCCGAGGCAGACAGAAGAGGTAGAAGACGATGACTGCACTGGGCAAACTTGGTGACAATATAATTATATAATGACGATACACTATTCAACGCGCTGCGATCGGGCGACTTTTCTTCAGTTTTGCTTTCTGGCTTCAGGCAGAAAAGTCATAGCATCACAAAAGTGGCAGGGAGAGATGAAGTCAACAACAGTATCACCACTCTAAATTGCCAAATCTCTCAGATCACATTAGTTGGTTTTAGATTATAGATTTTGCGATGAATTTGCTTATGGCGCGACCAAGGATTCATGTCTTGTTAAAATTAACTTGACGCATATCATCTCTGGGGGCGTAGACTCCGGTGGTCATCTTGGCTGTATAGAAGCTGCGACGCACAGGTCTCCTGGATCCGCAATGGCGTGTTCCATTAGCGATGACTACGTGATCAGCCGGCAGTAAGGAATTTTGTTGATATGGAGGGGGAAAAATGGATTTGGAAGCTTTCGGTGACCTTGTTGAGAATTATTAACAAGAAGGATACCCACAAACCCGGGATGGCATTGGCAGCTGCAGTAATTGGTGAAACTCATACTCATTAGCATTTCAATGGTGCCCTCGAAGGCCGAGAGTCTCTCTCTGTGATAAAGGCCCGACTCTGGGACGAGGACTTCAAAGAACCCCGGCTGTCCACATGGGGATTGAAGATATGTGCATATGTCACTAAAGCCAGAGAAATCCTCTCGGCAGGCAACACTTGATCAATAAGCAAATGCAGGACAGGATTGACGGATCTGTCTCGCAGTTGGTTTTATCTGGCAGATTAAGATGCGTCCGCCGGTGTAGATCGTGTTATCAACTTCTTTTTGTGCAAAGCTGGATGCTGCATACTTTGCCGATAAACTGGTTGGGGGGAAGGGTGGGATATGTCGGAGCTCAGGATCTTCAGCTGTCTGGATCGCAGGTTCTGAACCTTCTAATGGGCCAGCCTTTGCACAAGATCTCAAAACAGGATGTCCTTGAAACAGCACTCTCCAATGCCAAGAGGGGACAGAGTGGTGACATTTCCAGACACCCGTGGGCAGTTGGATATCTCAATTTTGACTAATACATCAAGCATCCAATGAGTTAAATCTGTTAAGCTAGCACTTCTTAGGATGGACATGTCAACCCTTGAAACGATGATAAGTCTGGAGACGTCTGTATGATGTTCTTAACATGGACTATCTTGAGGTTCAAATAGGAAATCAAGGTGAAGCTTCCGGTTAGAAACTTCAGCTTTGAATTTTTATCCTGCAACATTTACTTAGTCCATAGTCATGGCCATCCCATGAGCCAATCACCTGAACTTGCACATGGTAAAGTCAAACATGAGATGAGGAACACCTCTGATAATCTAAACATCTACCTACAGGACGTTACTCAACTCCAGCTCATGAGTTCCCAAACAACTGTGCTTCGGTATACACGACATAGGAGGCCTATGGAAGAGATCCTGCTCAAGTGAACTCCAGAAAAGTCACCTTGGCCTTTCTGGTGGGGTCGCGAGTAACTGGGATCACTCGCGGCATTCTTATATCCAAGCTCCATTTCCTGCTCAGAGGTGGGATAAAATCATGGAACATTCCTCTGAGGACTGACTGTCCTTTCCTCACCAAATTACTCGCACGGATGCCTCTAATTGGCACGCATTTCGTCACATGTCCAAAATGAAAACTTGTCAATCCTTTCTTTAGCTGAATAATGAAAACTTTCCAATCAAAATCATTGACTGAACCTCAGATCAGCTGCAAACACAACAATACCATTTCCATCACGAGTTCAAGGCCATTTGCGTATACACTACCATCTGCGGACATTTGAAATAAACTATTTTCTGTTTCTAGTAGTTGTCCCCATACCTATCTAGGAGAAGTGGATGATGGATGGTTTATCATCAGCATTGCAGTGTACAGCTTCAAGAGTCGAATTGTCATGCGCGAGATGGGCAGAAGTTGTTACTTGTGCCGACAGGCTTAATGTAGTGTGGAACATGGCAGTGAGCCCCAGTTAACCATGAAGTCCATGACAAAACTGTCATGCGATATGCGGGCAACTGATATAATTTATCATAGAGAGCAACAGTCGACGTATCATAATTCTACTTGTCATGGAAAGGCAAGTGTACAGATAACTCTGGCATTTCCGAATGAGTTGTATTCTATTTACAGTAGTTCACACACCACATGGTGAATGAATCCAATCACATTACAGTTGAACGAGAAGTGAACTTGGAAGTAAAAGGGGAAAAAAAAAAAAGGAGTATATATTCTGGTGAGCTCGGCGGTATGCTTCAGCGCATCATGACTTGGAACTCGTCGAAGGTGAGGACTCCGTCGCCATTGAGGTCGAAAGCCCTGATCATGGCCTTGCAGTCGTTGATGGAACTCGACTGGCCTAATTGGGTCAGCATCTTCCTCAGGCTGGCAGCCGTAATGTAACCCTTCCCCTCCATCTCATACATTCGGAAGGCCTCCCTCAGCCCCCGGTCCCTCTCCTCCTCTCCGCAGCCGTTCACCAGTCTCTCAAACTCCTCGTACCCGAGCAGCCCGTCACCGTCCTCATCCGAGGCCTTCACTGCCACCTCGGCCTCCTCCTCCGACAGTGCTCCTCCGAGCGCGTTCACGCAGCTCCTCAGCTCCGCCGGTGAAATCCTCCCATCGCCATTCTCATCAAAGTAGTCGAAAACTGGCCGAAAGGTCCCGCTGCTGCTGGCACTAGGATGGCTTTGTTTCTTCGGTGAGAGCTTGCGGCGCAGCTTCCCGAGAGCAGAAGTTGGAGACGGGCTGCTGGGTTTGCTCCCGTTCTCCCACTCCGGCGAAGAACTGGCGCTCGACCACGCAGCCTCATCGGACTTCTCACTTAAAAGGGCCATAGCAAAGAACAGAACAGAAATCTGCGATTGGGCTCAGAACTTTTGGGAAAAAGATCGAATTTTTGGTTGAGAAATGATCTTTCTGCTAGCTGGTTTAAGCAAATCTATGAGTCGGAGCTTCCCTTCTGGGTGGGGTATATATACACACACACACATATATATATATATATATTTTGGGTCAAAAATAAATAATAATTGATGACGAGGTTGAATTTGTGTAAAGGACGTGGAGACCAGTTATAGGATTAGGTGGAGAGGGATAAGAAAAGAGAGAGAAACAGAGAGAGGACACGGTTTCACTTACAAATTTCGGCCCACGGCCGGTTGTTTATCTACCGAAAAGGCGGCGCAAGGGTTGTCTCCTACGTCGGAGGACGAAGCTTCGCCGCTGCTTCGCAGGGCCTGCATGTACGGTACGGGCACGGACTTCTCGATTCGTCCTCTGTAGCGGCGCAAGGTATCTTCCGGTAAGTCATCCATATCTTCTGGAAGTACCTCGTGAACCCATCTCAAAGCCGAGTTGAGAATGAGATGAACATTACGTGGTGAGAAGGATGTGCAAGTGCCTCCGATGAACGGAGCACTTAACGGGACCAACAGTTCCTCGAGAGCGGCTAGGGTTACTACAAGCGTCACAGCTAAAATCATTACCGTAGTACGATTAGCTTGTTAGGGTTTGGGGATGGTAATGATGATGGTCTCTGTGTCTAGTAATGCCCGATTCTGCACCACCAAGCTTAAGCTAGTCTTCCCCCCGCTGGATGCTCGTCTCGCTCTACCATACACCGACTTTTAATCTTCTAATAAGATTCCGCAATCTTATTTTGTCGATAAAAGAAAGGCTTGCTTAATGGTAACTCATGTTTTAGTTTCGTCGACTTCATTACCGATCAGTAAGTAAAACTGTTATCAGATGATAAATTATATTAAATAATAAATTATGAGATTACGATAATTTTAAATATTACTAATTTTAGAAAATATAGTGAGAGATGTTATAAGTTCAATTCTCAATATAAGATTTTTCGTACTTCTTTATTTATTTATTCATGAATCCTTTATCGATAAAAATTAAACAATATGGAGATCTTGCCTTCAATGGCAATGCCCGCTTAAGAATATATCTTAAATCTTAAACCGAATCGGTCTGCTAATCCTTTATTGTAAAACGTGTTCGAATCGCCTTTACTCATTTATCGATAATCGCCTCTTGAGCCGGTTAGGGCTCATTTACATATATATATATATATATGTATGTGTCGATGCATATTCCTAGGAAGGGACGTTGAAATTATTCGATGAATAAACTTGAAGATAAGAGTTTGACCTCACCTTCGGTACAAGAGGACACGGGAGGGAGGCCGGTCGCCGATGACGAAAATGGTAATGCCACGTGGGAAAGTACTTAATACGTGATATTTGTTAATAAAATCCTTAATGCCGACAACAGAGTTTTACTTAGACGTCCCAAAATTTAACACCGTTCAATTGTGGCTGGATTAGTATTTTCATGCCGCTTGAGAGCATGGTCCGAAAATAAATCGTTCTGCTTCAAATGTATGAAAATAAATTTTATAATAAAGATATAATTATTAGAAACTTTTTTAAAAAAAATAGTTACAAATATATAATTTCATTTTAATAAAGTCTCGCGAATAGAATTCCATCGTGACGACACCGCTGCCGGCCAGAGATTATTTTACTTAATTTTTATGAGTCAATTCTTGTTTCTTCTCTCCCTCCCACTTGGACGCTTTTGGTGGTAAGGTGGGGAGGGTGACGCGAGCAGCGGTTTCATCGCCTAACGCGGTAATGGCAGTGATTGCGGCTATGTCTGTCGGCTGGCGCCGGTGGGATGGATGTCCGTGTTGGAGTTATTAATTTAACGGTCATAAACGGTCGCCGCAAATGACAGAACTAAATGGAAGCCCACATCGCTGAAGATTTATCATCAAACTCTAGACGTGTGTCCACGTTAGCCGCATGGGAAATCGAATGTTTCCCACTCATAGAAACGTAAAATCAAAGTCCATTTCAAGGGATAACAATTTGCTATATTATTTATCTATCTATATATATATATATAGTATTTACTCTCTATGATTAACTTAAATTCTATTTTTTAAATTAAAAAATTATTGCTCGTATTCTATTATGTACAAATACCATGACAGCTTCCCTAGACGAGGGAGACGTTTCCGACGAGTGATTACTACTGGCCACCCTGCTTTATTAACTACGACCCGAGGAAGGTTTGGCCACAGCTTGTAGTCGGCTCTACGTTTTGGTTGATTTGTTCAGGCTGAGGCAAGACTCTGCTTGCGCTCTTTGTGAGATGCAATGAGAGTATCATAGATCTCCTCCAGCTCTGTGCCCCTCGCCCCCTATTTGCTGGGTGGGTTCGCTCCAAAGGAATGAGATTTTGGCATCAAATCAAGGAGTTATTCGTGAAGGATTATACTAGCTGAGTAAGGTGGTTGGAGCATGCACCATGAGCAGGCTCGCTAGCATTATAAGTCACCAAACTTTCTATTATATATAATTGAGGCGGCTTGCAATTAATGTTTTCAGCATCGAGAACAAGGGGAATACATTCAGCAATCAGAAAGCAAGATACTATAGAGAGCACTGCAGAGAAGAGAGCAGGTGATCGGTTGAATCTTTCCCACCAAATAAAAGAACCTGAAACGCAACAAGTATGTCTCAACTAACTCCGTTTCTGATGATGGCTGCTCCCTCAGTGCCACAACAAGTTACCTCGCCCTTCTCTTAAACTCCTTCCCCTCCGGTACTCGACCTCTGCATCTGAGCTAGACAAGCCTGAGGGGCATCTTCGACAGCTTCTGGAAGTCCGCAGTCTTGGGAGCTTATGACTAGTGTCTCGCTCGCCATCGGTAAACGACCTGTTGTTAGGCATGCTGGGTCCACCACCTGAGTGAGCAAGAAGATATTATGATAAGTGCCCAAGGATCTCTATGTAATAAGAAAAATGGAGAAACATCCATAAAAAAAAAAAAGGGCAGTCTCAAGCTTCCTACGTTCCTTTCCTTGACATACATGAGAACATTGTACGAATAAAATGTTTTCTGTAGTGGAAACAGGGAAGCTTCTACACGTGATGTCATCTCACATATTGAGAACAAGAGAAGAAATTCTCTTTTCCATCAACCAAAGGCAGCCTGCCAATCCTGAATTTTTAAAAATTCTCACCTTTCAATAATCTATTTCACCTCTCAAGTCTCAACCTTTCAGAACTCATAGAGTAAACCTTGCTTATCTTAACAGAAGAGAATCATGAGCTTCCCCCTCTCATTATCTCGGCTGAGACATTCCAGATTACGCATAGAAGTTTGGAATTCGAATATTCAGATCTTGATCTTTGATGACAACTTCTCAATCAGTGCTAATTTCCCAAATATCTAACAACTGTTTGGTCACCATGATGTCCAAACAACCTTATTGCATAACCTAGGAGAATCTTCTTTTTTGTGAATCATGGGTGAGAGTGCATGCTTAGATCATTTAGAGTTTTAGGACAAAATCTAGAGCAAAATATTTAAACCATGGTCGCATCGACTACAAATACTAGCTCACAGTGTAAACTGCATCTGATATTTGAACGCCTGAGGGGAAAGATAATTGCAATGTTATATGGTCATGAGAATATGTAAAGAGTACAATGAGTCGATTTGACCTTTTCCATGTTGGTTCTCCCTAACAGGAACAGGAGTGAGGCATGAATGTTTTCAATGTAAAGAAACAAGAGATGAGAGTGCACCTCTATGTTTATTCAGTGGCATTGCCATTCTAGAGGGTTCACCCAGATCCGACTCTGGTACACTATCCTTCGGGGACCATAAGTTTGCCTGCGATTTCATCACTGCCTTTTGCTTCTCATCCACATATGGGGACTGTACAACTTCTTCAATATGTGGCCTAATGGTGAATGAATCATCTGCCACCTCAGCAATCTCCACGTATTGAGCGGTTGTAATAATTTCATCAGCACTAAAACCAAACGATGCTCGATAAGCTTCTATTTCCTCCGCATCTTGCTTGGGACTTCTACTTGTCTTCTGCCTGCCCTGATACCCATTCCCACCTGTGGAATGGGTATCTGAGTCCTTGGATACACTCAACCTCCCAGCAGTGTATGAATTGTGATCAAGATAGAATTCAGCGTATGTAGCAGGACAGAAGAAATTTGTATCATGAGACGTATTAGAGACCTCCCGTTCAGGAAAATATGATGACAAGCAACCACTTGACACCCTCGAGATTGGAGATCTGAGACTGCTTGCAGGGCTTTCTGGATACGAAGGATTCTGGGCCACTTTGACTTCCCTCGAAGATAGAAGGTATCGAGCATAGGGAACCTCAGGGGAAGAAGGAGTAGTAGACAGGTGGGCGAGCTCAGGAGGGGGAGTGAGAGGAGCTGTGGATGGCTCAGTAGTGAAGGTTGAGAAGACCGGTGGAGAGACGAGTTGGGTTTCATGGGCATATGGTCCTGTGGCAAACATCATGGAGGAGGGTCCACCTGGTGAGTTGGCTGATAGGTAACAATTAGGTGACTGGGCAGTTGAGGGGAGAGCAGAGTTTGTAAAGGATGCAGGGGACGAAGGAGGTGCCAGAAGAGACGGAGCTATGGCCATTGTGGCTTGATTTGCATGAGGCTGGTTAGGCTGAGCTGCTGCAGCATTACCCTCAGGAACACGAAATGCAGGAACAATTCGCTTTCCACCTTTCTGAGAGCCAAAGCAGGAAAGTGCAGCTAAACATCCTCCCCACCGCTTTCTCCACCAAAAGAACAATAAATAAAATAAAGATTCAGAGGCTGTAAACAATCAACCTAGAATTTCTCATATGGATACCAATAACTTAAGAAGATTAGAAACAGATTTCAAAATAAATCTGAAAGCAGCAACGACCTTATAGCATCCAGCGTTTATTAGAGGCCTTTCGACAAATTTATCGATTGGAAGTGTGAATAGGGGTACAAGACATTTTTAGTGACCTTTGATAATGAAGAAGAAATAACAGATGGAAAATTCCAAGTACTGAACTAGGCAAATTGAATTTCCTTTTCAAATGGGAAAAGTAAGCCATGCTATCTCTCCCATTAGTAATTCTGGAATCTGACTTAAGATCATCACATCCAGACAATTCATTTAGGAAGTAATCTAGAAATTACCATACTGGTTGTCTGAATTAATGGGTGTTAATACTTTTATTTGTGAAGCAAACCAATTCATCTGGCATTTACAATGATCACTAGCACGAGTAGAAAACTTTTGGATTTTTAACTAAACCATCAGATCAGATACTGCAGAGCTTATGAACAAGCATAACCTCTTAGAATTATAGGTCAAAATCTTCTAGAAGCACATTTTCTTCTCCAATGTGGAAAACTAATATAAATTTTCTTGTTCCCATTTCCCTATCAATGACCCTTTTCTGCTGGGTCTCCAGCCCAACCCACTCTTTGGCTCGTCTTCAGTTCACTCGGGACCAAGAAAACAGCAAACGGGCAACCACGATGGTTTGCATGTCATCCACTCGACTCAGTATCTCTTCTGGTCAAGTTCTATCAACATCAGTCCCTTTCTAGCTGATCTATCTTATATCCAAGAATGCTTCACAATCTAATCAGCGCAAGATCCAAGAAGAGAAAAAAACAACTAAAATTTGCAGGAGAAAGAGCAAAAGTAGGCACGTAAACCTCTACCAGATCTGACAAAATCATCACATGGACGAACACGAAAAGAATCAAATGAACAGAACTGAGCTCAAAAGAACAAAAGGAAAGCCCACGAGAAATGATTTCACAAACCCGTTCTTGTTGCGGAGGAGGAGGGATTGCAACCTGCTCTGGACCCATGCTACCCATGTCACTCAAATCCCTCAAGCTAAGGAAAAAAACGCCTCCCTTTCTTTCTTTTCCGACAATGGGTTCGCTTTGCTACCTTCTACAGCACCAAATTCTACTAATTCTTTCCTTTGTGGCTTGCTTTCATTCATCTCCAAAAGTCAGCAGGAGAGCTCTCGAGCTGAATAGCAAACTGACATCTTGCTTGATCAGAAGCTGATTGACGTAAGAATTTTGTCCCAAAGGCCAGAGAGAGGGCGAGAGAGAGAGAGAGAGAGACTGTGTCTATGTGCTGCGACCAGTGAATGAGAACGGAAATTCATCTATCGAAAGGCAGCCAAAGACAAAAGCAGAAAAGCATCGGAGTGCAAGTGCTGAGGAAAACGGCAAGACAATGACCACAACAGAACAGAGGAAAGGGAGACCGGAAAAAAAAAAAAAACATTTATCCCTTTTCAGTTTAGGTTATTTTCATTTGTGCCCCCAAAAGGTTCTTCTCCCTCCTCATTTTGGCCCCACAAAAGTTTACTTCTTCTTCATAGTGGGCCTGGGCTGGACTTGTTTGTGGGCCGGTCCATTAGGCCCAATCCCTGCATCACAGGACCGTTCGGGCACATGTTCAGGAAATTCGTTCATTCGAACTGGAACCAACAATATCACCTTGCCACAAGCTGGCCACCTGAATTAGGTCGAATTATTATGAATGTCACGGGGCTCGACCTTGCCCGTTGGTGTTAATGCCATACACAATATATGATAGCCATTTTAGATTTAAATGAGAAGGTCGATTCCATGGTAAAAAAATTTAAGCGAAATCCGAAGACGTTTAGTTAATGGAGAATCGAACCACAGACCAAGTTCATGCCTTCACCTACGACTGGTCTAGTAAACGACCACACGATCCAGTTGGAGACGGCGAGACTATGAGACGGCAACTGGGCGGAGACTTGGAGAACAGCTAAACTGGGAGCGGTTTCGATATTCGATATCCCATCGAGGACGAATCCGATCTTTTCAAGTCAGGCGTCAATGGAAGATGATATGGATTCCCTCTTCGAGGGCATGGTGCTCTTCACTCCTGTCCAGCTTTCGGACCCTCCTCCTCCTCCCGCTCCTCCCCGGCCCCAGCCCCAGCCCCAGCCCCAGCCCGTCGACCCGCCACTTCCTCATCCTCCGGCGGCGGCCTCTCCTTCCTCCTCTTCGGAGCCGCTCGACGAGAACCTGTTCTCAGACCTCACGCTTGTCACTCCTCTCCCGGTTCTGCCCGAGAACGGCCAAGAAGAGCCCAAGCTTAGCTCTTCTACGTCGATTGAATCGGGAGTGGTCAATGGGAATTCGATCAGGGGGAGAGAGGCGGCGCCTCC
Source organism: Sonneratia caseolaris (assembly GCA_900006705.1). Taxonomy (NCBI): domain Eukaryota; kingdom Viridiplantae; phylum Streptophyta; class Magnoliopsida; order Myrtales; family Lythraceae; genus Sonneratia; species Sonneratia caseolaris. The sequence continues at coordinate 991,265 of CXYZ01012149.1, read as the reverse complement.
CTCCGTGGCTCGACAGGTCTCGAGGAAGAAGAAGAGAGCTGCAGGGTTGAGGATCGGGTACGGGAGGCAAGAGATCGAACACGAGCCGCCTCCTCATCCCTCCCTTTCTCCTTCTCCTTCTCCTGTTCCGATCGATGCTGTCTCTGCTACTTCATCGGACGTCAGATCAAAGCAAGATACTTCATCCATAGATTCGCTCAATTCTCAGTCTGGCGGATCAGAACAGGACACTTCCCATAGTTCCATTCCGACAGTGCAAGTCGATCACGAGCCTGCGCCTTCTCCTCCTCTCGCATCAGCAGAGACGAAATCCGAGCATGAATCCATTGACACAGGCGATGGTAATGATGATCCTCTGAAGGACAACAATGATTTGATCGAAGCAAGGTTCGACAGAATCAAGGCCGAAATTTCTGAGAAGCTCGAGCAGGCTGGAGAATTGGTGGCAGCTTTATCCGTAGCGAAGAAAGAGGCTACAAGGAAGAGAAGAAAAGCTGCTGAGAGGGTGAACTTAGCTTCTGCAAGGCTGAAGGAGCTCGAGAGGAGCTTGGAAGAGGCGTGTGAAACTGAGGATTTTGAAACGGCAGAGAGGGTGAGTGAGAGCATTGCTGGTGCCGACAAGGAGAAGGAGGCTTTAGCAGATGCCCTTAGAGATGCAGAAGCCGAGTGTGATGGGTTTGATGAACAGATGCAGCAGGTTCTTGAAGCTCAGATTGCTACAGAGGAAGAGTGTGTATCTCTGCTCAAGAGCTTCTCTCTGGTAAACTGCTCAACTTCTCCTCTTTTCAGCAGTTTCCCTATGATGCAGATGATGCCCTTCTCAGTGTTCTGCGATTTATTCCCAGAAAAAGCTTACCTTTGTGGGAAAGCATAAGATGAATTAACATTGACTTTTTGGTTAACTGAGCTTCACTTGAGTGAATTCGCCTTAGAAGAGACAATGGCTATTTCACCTAGAACCTGTGGCTGGTTTTTAGTCAGTCGTAATATTAAATGTCGAGTAATTTCTGATGCATCCATTTGTGTAACTCACATTTTCCAACAGCGCTAGAATGCTGCTTGGTAAGAAGGGTCTTAACCAACCAAGGGATGTGGAGATGGGGGTTATTTGGACTAGTCATTACATCTCACCCTGTTAATACTATGCCAATGATTATCCTAAAAGCTGAAAGTGGTAGCAAGCAGACAAACAATGTATCAGAGTTGAACATGTAATGCACCTTGCGTAGTCTTAGGAGAATTTGGAGGAGTATGTTGGCCTGCACTACATTGACAGTTTGCCCAACTTTCCTTCTGCAATGTGAAATTATGAATGAGATGTTTAAATTTAAATTCTGCTTTTAGGTTTCAACTAAACCTGCATAAAGAATCTAAAGGTGAACTTCCTAAGGATGTTGCTGCTGTACATTCATTAGGATAAACCTTGAATAATTCTTATTAGCTTCCAAGGACTGAATTTGGTATCAGGAGAATGAAGAACTTTAATATGGCAACATACCAAATAGACAATTTCATCTCTCGTTATTGGTTTGGAACTGAACTTTATGAAGGCATTTATTCAGTAAAATTTTGAATGGATTGCTTGATGTTGATGATCCTTGATAAAGTTCTTATCTTCATTTTCTTCTAAAAAATGAAGTGGATAAGTACATAAAATTAGGCATTATAAGATAGTAGCAATTGTGCTTTTGATGTGTTTTCACTGAAATAATGAATCTAATTAGAGCTTTGGCATTTCCTTTGGGAAATGTAACAATAACTGGAAATGGTTTTCTGAAGTAAATGATAGCCTTCTTAGAAACATTTGGCATTAATAAACTTTGTCATAATTGTTAATAGAACTGCTCCATTTTCTTCATTAAAATGATGTGCCAAAAATTACCAGAAATCTACTGTTTTCTTCTTGACATCGTTATTGGGAGTTACAGCATATGGTGTTATATCCTAATTGCTTGGCCATGGCAAGTTAATTTGATACAATGCACTTGAACATGCATCTCAACCTGTTCTTTAACCGCATAATTTGAGTAATCATACTCAACTATAAGCTATATCCTATTGAAAATGGAAAATAGGCAATATATTACAGTTTGGATTAAATGGGAGAAAATAGCTTTATCAGTGATTGTTATATTTTCTTTACCAGGAGGCATTAACTAAAGCAGACCAGATAATAGAGAAGGCAAAAATATTGTATGAAGAACAAATGGACAAATGGCTCTCATCAAATGAAGCCTTGGAAGAAAGGAAGATGGAAATTGAAATTGAATCCCATGTGGTTAATGAAGCTCGTGAAGTATTGAATGGCACTATTGAGCATTCTATCAATGATGACAAGAGAGAGAAAGAAGATCTTTGTGAAAAGAAGGGTAAGTTGATGGATGAATTGGAGAAGCTACTTGCTTTGGTAGCAGAGAAGGAGAAAGAGATAGCAGAAAATGATGCTAAAATCGAAGCGGTTGAGAAACGGATTGCTGGTGTTGTTGCTGGATTTGAGGAAGCGCAGGTGAACATCATTGAGAACTATGACAGGTTGCAGTTGAACCTTTCACAGATTGACATGGAAAGTAAAACTCTCTCAATGAAAAAGGAGGAGATTGATGACTCTCTCTCTCTGGAAGAGGACAAGGGAAATAAGATCAGGGAGATTGGCACAAGATGTGCAGAGGAGGCAAAAGCTTATAGCGAAGTTGCTGGACTAAGAAAAGGGCTGATTTTGTCCATAATAAAATTCAGAGAAAATAAACTTGGGTACATGAAAACTGAGGCAAAGCTTTCTGATGATGTCCACAGTCTCCAACAGGAGGCTGCTTCAGCAAGAGCTTCTCTACAGGTTAATCTGGTTTTGAACATTTTTCATAAATTCAGAAAAGTGCCCTTGCTGTTAGTTTAATTACCGTTTTTTGTGCAATTGCATTTGGACCCCTCTTTGTTTTGCCTGAGCAATGTGCCTCTCTATTAAGACTTTACCCCCAATAAGAGGATTATATTACATGTACAAAGCACCAGGAGGATACTAGAGCATATACGGTCTATACACATTTTACAGAATGTCATCAAAACTGTAGAAGCCTAATGTCGTGATGGTTTATAATTTATGTCAAGATAATTTTCTATTAAATACTTGTTTCAGTACTTAAAGATACAAACAGCTGCTGCTACCTGTCCCTGATGTTTTGTTCCATTTTACATTTAGGAGCTATCCTCGACAAAGTCAAGTCTTCAGCAAGACATAGCATCAATTGAGCAGCGGATGCTTTTTATAGACAAGAGACTCCCAGAGCTGGAGACCGAGAAAAAGGTGGCAGCTGCTGCAAGGAACTTCAAGGAAGCTGCACGAATAGCTGCGGAGGCAAAGTCATTGAGCACCGAGAAGGAAGGCATGCAATCGGAAGAGGAAAGAACCACTTCAGAGCTCGGGAAACTTGAGCAAGAGATTGAAGGAACTGTCAACAGGTTGCAGGAGATTGAGGTGCAGATTATGTTGAAGGAGAAGGAGGTGGCAGTGGCAAGAATCAAGAGATTACTTGTAACTGCTGGTGCTGCTAAAGCGGAGAGCGATGCCGCTGTGGAACTGGGTGACCTTGAAGAGGCAAACCTTCTAACTACAGAGGCCGAGGCAGCAGAGTCTGAGGCAAAAACACTCTATCCAGTGTATCATCTTAAGGAGGAAGAATTCAGCGAGTTACCGAGACATTTCATTCCTATGGAACTTGTCTCCAGCCTCAGTGGTAAGCAGCTAGGTGAAGTCGCATCGTCTGCTGGTTTTGCCGTAGAATGATATATGAGTAGAGAAGCAGGAGTGAAGTGAATTCGTGGAGATCAATGAAGGGAAGGTTGGCTTCCCCAAACCAAACCTGAAGGATACACATTTCTGAAAGGAAGTAATTACTTGATTTATTTTTGTCCCAGTCCTTGAATGACTCTCAAGGCACAAATGCTCACGGGATACCTCCGATTTGTAAGATTTTATGCATGGCGGGGTCGGACACCGGTTCCTCAGTTAAACGATTCCATTAGAGGTACACCATGCTGTACTCGAGCACTGCCAGGCATGCTTGCTCGTGTCATCAGGGTACTTGATGATAGTGTTCTTACTGCCAGAAGAGAGTTCTTGCTGAGACTTAAATTGCCCAGATATATCGCTTGTAATTGTCACTCACTGTTGTCTGTTTTGACAAGTTGCTGGTCATATTGAGATCACTTATTCTTCTCATGTCTTATTATAGATGATATATGATATTCTTTACTTGTACGGATTTAGATAAATCGATCCACTGAGGATTGGTATTTTGAATTTACCTAGGCTGAATGCAAGGAAGGGGCACTCTTGTAACAGTTTATAAGTTTTTCTTCACCACTTTTATTTATGTAGTGTGGAGAGAACGGAATCATCGAATATTCTGAGACAATGCTTCAAATACTAATATTATAGTAAGTTTGGTAATGAGTTTGCTAAAATCACGTATAAGATCCTCACTTCATTTAGAGTCAAGAGCAAAACGATCCCATTTGAACACTATGTTAGGCGTTAAAGTTTGATGATATTTTGATCTTTATAATATCAATGTGTAATCTCTTACTTGGTTGATTAATACAATATATCAATTAAAAAAAAAAAAGTGAGGGTCGGGACCAGAGGCCAACTGGGCATTGACTCATTCAATCAAGGTCATCAAGGCCTTTGTGTAAGTTCGTGAGAAATTTCATGATCCAATCAATGACTATATTACTATCGATTATAAAAAAAAAAAAAAGTCGCTGGTCATTCAAATGCTGATTCTTGGTGCTTTCTGTAAGCCTTAATTTTGTGTCGGTGGCCCAAACAGAAGTCTTAATTGTATTGGCCCCAAAGAAAGGGAAGAAAAGGTCCTCAAATTCGGGTTTTGACTAGAGGGCTCGGCTCGGCTCAGCTCAGCTCAACTCATGCCCATGACCACAATCAACCTAGTTGGCCCGATGCTAGAGAAACTCGTTCTCAACTTATGACTGAAAGAGGATTTGGGTTCAGTTCGCATGAGTTAGACCTATCTGCCGCTTTTATTTCCTCCTGTTCTACTGTCCGTTGCCTGTTAAACGCATTAGCATCTCTCGTTTGTCGGAGTCGGAGAGGAACTGGCCGACAATAATTAAACACCGGACGATGGGTGAGCCGAGGCAGCCGATTTTACTGACTAGGTTAAGAGGGAAGAGGGACATGGCGGGGGCCAGACATGAACGCACAGTAACTTCTTGTCTGTCCTAGAAAAAGGTCCCAATTTCACAAGGCAAATGGATGGCAACTGAGTTTTCACTTAGGCTCGCTCGATTCGGTATGACAGTCGACAGCAACAAAGTTCAGTATAACAGTCGACCGCAAGGCCCAACATCCCACACATGAAAGTACCGAACAGATAGGAGTAACATTCGATCGGTCGATTGCTTCAAGGGGAAACTAATTACGCGGGCTCCCATATTAAATCAAGTCTATGCTGCTTTATTTTGTTTTGCACTTTGGAATATCTATTAATAATTAATTCATCATAAAATATTGATAAGGGGACTGATTCGCGATAGGAGAAGAAGATGGGAGCCACGTGGTTAAAGGCTTGACCCCCTCGGCTATGATTGCCACCGCCACCAGGTTCCTATACTACTCTTCGGATAACTAATTTCGATTCAACCCCTTCGCTCTAGAAAAATTTCGAGATGCGCCCTGAAGTTCGATTGTGTCCTCGACCATGATCCTCCAAATAGTCTCGTTGGGTGAGAAGACCTCAAAAGAACTGAGGGGTTTGGGTGGATCTTGATTGGGGGTTGTTTTGACACGGTCCCGAAAATTATGGGGCAAGAATCAAATATTTGCAAACAATGTGTATTAAAGTTGAAAGTTATAAATATATGGAATAGCATTATTTAATGGAAGTCCCGAACTGTACGCGGAATTTAGCTGGCTTGACTTTCCGCATCAAGTCCCCTCGTCCTCTCATAGAGATAGAGAGACAGAGACAGAGAGATTGTCTGGACAATTTAACTTCTTGCACTTTTGATTGGCTCTGAATTTGATAATTGAACTATTTACGAAGATTTTCATAGGCAGAACAATGACTGAGAAGTCGACTGTTGGACTGCATTCCTACTACCGGCATATGACGGCTCTTGTGAGAAGAGCAATGACCGTATCGTCGACCGTGTTGTTAGATTGTGTTTTGCCATTGTGCGAAGGCTCTCCTCCTGGCAGAACAGTGACCGTATCGTCGACCCTCAGACCGCGTCTTCTATCATTACGTGAAGGCTTCCGTGGGGATGGAACTGTGACTGCACCGTCGACCACCGTAAGAAGGGACGACTTTTGGCCACTACCGAATGATTTCGATCTCTGATGAAGTGCTGGGACTTTGTTTCATGACCCATAATAGTGTGTGTGTGTGTGTGTTTGTCTGGTCATGTCTGACAGACAGGAAATTGAAGCCATCGGCTCCATGTGCAGAGAGTAATTAAAGCTCTCTGGAGCGAAGCCTCTGGTCTTCTTTACAGTTATTGATGGGTGGCTCTGACTTGGGCTCGCATTATGATAATATGCTACTGCAGTGGAATCCCACCAACTCTCTCTCTCTCTCTCTTGCTCTGATCCAATCCAAGCTACAAAGTTTTTACGACCCAAATGGATTGGATCCTTATGCCAAGTTGCTATACCGTACTTCGCATCAAAAGATATTGCCATTCAAACCGATGTCTACATTCTGGACATGAAACTCCATTGGCAGATGCATGCGTGTATGAATGTAAGGGATCCCAAGTGTGTAATGAGCACTATAAGATCTCATGTGATCTGATCATAGACGTGGGTGTCGAGATTGCTCGGTCGATACCTGAAATCCGGCGTCTTAACCCATCCAGCCATGCCATCCCTCTCCTCGGGAAATTAAGCCCCATTCGATTGACTTCTGAATTTCTTGCTTGTTTCCTGCACACTCAATTATATAGATATTTGTATACACATATAAAAATGATAATTATTATTCTCTATTTTCCCCAATTAAAAATTTTGAGTATAATTAATTCAAATAATAGGCCTTCATTCAAGACGTTCACACCTGAGCCTTGCCCTATAAGTATTACCGAGTGCGAGCATTTGTGCCTCTTGTCCATGTGAAATACATCACAGCGGAAGTAAGAGAATCCAGAGGAGAACTCCATAATAACCATGAGAAGCATTGTGAAGAAGATGTGGTGCTGCGGAGCCAAGGGCTTCCGGTCGTCGCCGGGAGAAGTCCCGGAAGGCCACCTGCGGGTGTGCGTCGGGAAGGACGACGACATCCTCTGCGAGTTCGAGATGGAGGCCAACTACCTCAACCACCCACTCTTCGAGAGCTTGCTCCGTCTGTCCGAGGAGGAGTTCGGGTTCTCCTACCGGGGCGCCCTCAGGATCGCCTGCGAGATCGACCTCTTCCGGCACGTCGTCCACCTGCTGGAGACAAGCAACCCCTCGGCCCACTACATGGAGCTCTCAGATCTCGTGTCCAAGTTCTCCGGCAGTAAGGCTGCCAGCCGGGAAGCATCGGCTGAGGTCTGCAGCGTCACGGCGTTCGGGCAGCTTCTGGCCGAGCACTGAGGCTCCGGCATCAGCCTCATCGGTTTTTACATCCTCTGGTTATACCGACCATTCTTTTCGGATGAAACCCATGATTTTATGTGGGGTTCACTCTCGTCATATACACTGAAACCGTTATTAGATCATACAGCCATTTTTTTTCAGCAGCATTCTCGATTTCCTCAGTATTTTTGGGATTACTGTACGTGTGACCTGTGGCTTACTGTAAGATGACGATACAGAATCACAGACAGTCACACAAAGCTGAAAAGAGACGTCACAATGACTCCTTCTTTATGATTAATACAAATTGGAAGTGTTTCATCATTTCCCTTTTCCTCGAGTTGAGAGGACGTCGGGAACAGAAAATCGTCATATCTCACGGAGCGGGTCACCGTAGCCCGGCAATACCGTCCGACTCTCTGAGATGTTCGTACCGGTTAGACGCAAAGAATGTCAAGAGATCTGGTGCTCCTTTGACACAGCAAGAATTTTTCGACCCAGAAAAATGGATGAAATTATGGGGGATGTAATTATTCCAACAGCTCATTCTTGATTTAAAGCGTGTCTTGAATATAAAAGAAGGAATGGAACAGTTCGATTTACAACCTGTCGGTGTCAGAGGAACAGCTTAAATTTTGGCTAAGTTGTACGATGTTGTGGTTTGAATATGGGTTCGTGGAAAGCTTTCGTGGAACAGTAATGCTCTGGTTGGAATACCGGACGGACTACATCAACTCGATCCTTACTTTGATTCAACTTTCCAGTTCAATTATCGTGAATTATGAGAATTTGTGATTGGAAAAAAGAATTCATCACTCGAGCGTAGACTAGGGCAGTCTTCGAGCTTCTGAATGCCGAGCAAGGATTGGCACGCCTGGAAAAAGAGAGTGTGACGTCATCAAAACACACTGATCCATGTGCTCCCGAAGGGCAGCTGACCCTGGAGAGGATGATTCATACAGGTCGACTGGTTGATTATATCGAGTCAGCTTATAAAAGTTTGACCGAAAATAATCACCATCTATTCAGATATTATAATTACCATTTATTTTATTCCGCAGAACATGAGAAGTACTGCAGTGATACTAATGATGGTGAGGTTGAGGAAGGGAATATGATAGAATTGTTCGTCTCTATTTAATAATCAATAAATTATATATTTAATTTTTATCCTCATATTTTATTTTAGACAAATAAATATTTTGTGTAATAAAAAATATAAATGAAGTTGGTAATAATATATATTGTGATAAAAATCATTATTTTATTTATTTATCATAGGATATAGTCACCATATCACCTGTGCAATTAATCGATGATGACGGTGGGTCATGAGAACATATACCACCATGAATACAGGTGTTATCATACTCTTTAATATCATCGATCATCACATGCTTGCCTAGTATGTCAATATCTGATAAGAAAAGGATCGATTTCATGCACGAGTTAGTGTGTCGGATTGGCATTTGAATGCAGAACCGTGCACCGGAGGATTCGGGGATGATCGTCAGGAGGCTGCGGAGATGGAAAAGGGAGCACGTGAAAACTTGATCAGGAATTCAGTCTTTGGATTGGCAATTAAGGGTTCATCGGATTCAGCCATATCCGGAGGCTGGCTGACTATTTTGCCATTAGGGTGGTGGAAGCTGAAACTTTAGCCCGAAGAATCACCTGCCCATCGAGCAAAAATCCTGAGGCTGAGCCCGCCGTCCAATGAGAAGGAAGGCCCGAGCGTACGGCCTGTTATTCCGTGAAATAGACCCGCTATCGATAGATAGGTCCCATTAAGCCTTGCCTTTCGGAGGACCCTTAAGTCTCGCACTTCACTGTCGACCTAAGAAAACAAAATTTTCCCCATATGCACGTTGATTTCGATCGACTCTTCGTCCTCATATTTTGTTATATAGTAGAAATTGAAAAGGACCTATGCACGACCATGCACTGTAGATATGTTAAATGAATGATTTATACCGATTCAAAACAACTTTGAAATTGTTTTATCAAGTTACGATTTTATCCATAAGGCCAATTGACAGTATTATCTAGTTTGAATCATCACCCTTTCCTTTTTCTAACATTTTTGAAAACCGATAAAAAATCGACTATTAATTATAAGGTTTTGGTGATTCTAATTCAATGAATCTATTTATTGGACTCAACTCATGATGGCCATTAACTGAATAAGAAAAATTACGTGCTAGTTTGAAAGCGATCTAAACCAATTATAAGTTTTGACAAGTCGGTTCTGGGCTAAACTAATCCATTTAATATCTCTAATGCATTGGGCAGCCGGTCCAGCCATGTATGTACAACCATTCCATGCACTCAGCATCCTAATCTTATGTGCCCGTCGATCGATGACCCTATAGCAGATCATCTTGAGCCAGAACACATAGATTTAAGCATTGCATTATTACGAGTTCTAATGTAAAACAAATTTGCTTTGTGTTCATACAAATTGCAGAAGGAAGAATGAGTACACGACTATGATGGTGCATCATCATCTATATTCCAAGCAGTAGTAACCAACACACGCCATCAGCTTACCACCCTCGAATACTTAACTGTTTCCTGTCAGGAAGTCGAAGAGGGTGTTGGAGCAGGTGACCGGAGTACCTGCTGCAGCAGTCTTGCAGCCAGACGCTGTGTAATTCCACCGGCCACCCGTCCCCCAAGTCTGCGTGCCTCAGGTTCTTGGAGAACCTGTAATGTAGAATTGCACCAATCATTCCAAAATCTCGCAAGATCAAAATATTTTGCAAGTGCTCCCTGCAGCAGTTCAATCATTACCTTTCTTGTTTCCTTGGCCAGAAGCCTAACTCTACCTACGATGTACTTACTCCGCTTCTGTTTACTGACCACTAAAGTAATCCTAGTGCCATCAGGAGTCATCGCATCACAAAAACCAGAAATTTTTTTTAAAGGATAACATGGAGTTTATTCTCCCCGACCTACGAAAATTCCACTAAGCCCGAAGGCTCATATAGGTTATAGCCTTGACAAGATCCACCATTGGTCTAGAATCAACAGAGATGACTTTCCTTTTTTCTCTTGTTTTTTAAATGAGTAGGTCATCAGAACTCTTTCCTAGAGTACATACAGTGTCCAATCATCAAGGATTTCTGTTCTTCTCCAAGCTTGCTAATTGCTATTCAATCCCCCCACAGTTTTATGAATCTAATTATATTATCAATCCCACATCAAAATCTTCCCTCCACACTGATGCGTACTAACTTAGAAAAGTTTCCTAGAGCAGCGCATTCAAGACTGAAATGCTAGCTAACTGTGTTTGAGCTATTAATACCTTAAACTAAGGAAAACACGACCATAAAAGGAATTTTTACACTGAAACAGCAACTCACCTGCAAAATGGGCTGCAAAAGTGCTGGGTCAAAGTTCTCAGAGGTCCTCAACAGTCCCCATATCCTAAACACCCGATCTCGGAGCTCTATCATGCTCTTCAGTTCATTGTCATTCATCACCAATGGTCCATTTGCATTGCCATTAAAAAGTAGGGTCCTCATGAAATCGGGAATAGATCTAGATGCATCAACCATTGAACCAAGGACAACAGCTTCTGTGACCCGTACAGCCTCCTTTATAACCAAAACTCGAAGCTCTTCACCATCTGGACCTAATAATAGCTTCAGAACGGGTTGAAGAGCATCTTTTGCAGAGAAATCTCTGTCCTTTCTGCCCTGTTCGAGTAGGTTCTCAAGTCTATTCCACCTTCACAGTATAGTTGAGTTTTTACTATATCAATTATAACCTTCATCAAGATAAGATAAAGGCAGAATATGAGGATAGCAGCCAGCAAATACCTAAATCGCCCATCCTTGAACAAAAGCTCAATAAGCGCATCTCTGAGGTAAGGATTTGGATCAGTGAGAAGTCTTTTTGCAAAATAAGGATATGATGCAGCTAGCACCTTGAAATCAGGATCAGCGTAAAGTGCTAGGCCCTCTAGCACAGTAAGAGACCTCAATATCAGTGCATAGTATGCAGGGACTGCAGGAGAATGGTCAGAGAAAACCATCAAACTTCACCAAAGATCTAGGAAAGACATCTACGCTGGCACTTCATAACCCAGAGGACTAAAGAGGACATAGGTGGTTCATTCCAGTCTAAAATTTGATAGAGGATTTATTTCTCAAAATGCAAGGGATACCAATCTTGAAGAGAAGAAGTTTTTTCAAGGAAACATATCAAAGACTTATTAGCTCTATGAGATTGTCAATTGCAGGCAACAAAATGTAGCCATACTTACCATTAAACGGATACTGATATAGAACAGCTCCAAGACCATCGACCAATGTCTTGAAGTTCAGTTCACTCACAGTTGCATTAAGCGCGTCATCGAAGAAGTCTTTCAGTGCTGGCACGATTGGTGATACCTCTACATCAGGTGACAGAAAATCAAGAGCATAGTAGTCCCGGGCCATAGCTTCATAATCCCGATTGACCAGGTGAACAACATGACCAATAATAGCAGATCTAGCTTCCTCTGGGGTTTCACTCATCATTCCAAAATCAAGAAAAGCAAGTTTCCCCTCAGGCGTTGCCAAAAGATTTCCAGGATGGGGATCTGCATGAAAATACCCATACTCGAGCAGCTGTCTGAGACTGCACTGTATGCCGGTGTTCACCAGATCCAAAACTTTCAGACCCTGCCTCTCAATAGCTTCCTGCTCATTTAGCTTGACTCCATCAACCCACTCCATAGTCAATACTTTGCCACTTGTGTAATCCCAGAAGATATCAGGGACAAGTACATCTTGCTTGTCGGCATACAATTTTTTAAACCGCCTTGCATTTTTCCCTTCCTGCATTTACCTGTCAAAATTAACCATCAAACCCAACAAAATCTTACAGTATTACCAAAGCAGTAGATTACATGGTTACAAGGGCAACAGAGCAAAAGTTATCTTTGAACTAAATTAGACCGACTGGGATGAAGTTGTGGTTTTGCTATTGAAAAATCAGGATAGCATGTGTAGATGTAAGAATTCACCAGCAAATATATCTAAAAAAACTGACCTGCACATAGTTGAGCTCTTGATAAACTCTTCTAGCAAACTCATCAATAAGGGCAACAACATCACTGGTAATAATATCAACATAATTGTTTATGAAAAAACCGAGGCCCCTTATTAGGTAGAAGTCCAATCCTATGGCTTCTTCAATACCAGGCCTTTGCACCTTTACAGCAACCACTTGACCAGAGTATCTCAGCTGTGCTTTGTATACTTGCCCTAGGCTTGCTGCTGCTATTGGAGACGGGGATATAGATGAGAAAATGGAATCAAGAGATAGCCCCAGCTCTCTCTCTACGCAAGCAAATGCCTCCGAATCAGGAAACGTGGGCAAAGCATCCTGCTCATTCATGATGGAAGCAGAAGTCATGTCAGTATAACTATGAACATGACATCAGTTACTACGAACCAAAAACAATCATTTGGTTTGATAATCTTCCTTCAGTGTATGGCGCCTAGCAGCAGATCGGAACAGGTTTTACGCAAAATGTTCTACGAATAGCACATTTATAGAAAAATAACCATAACCTGAAGTTCTGCGAGCTCCTCAATATACTCGGGAGGGCAAATATCAGGCCTTGTTGACAATCCTTGGCCAATTTTAACGAAAGTCGGTCCGAGTCCGGTGAATATTCTTCTCAATTCAGCACCTCGCTTCCTCTTGTTCTGATCAGTTTTGCCGTTGCTCTGGTCTATCAACAACTTCACCCCGAAAGAACCAAGTGCTACCAGTATCTCCAGAGCTCTCCCCGCCACCTAATTACGATCAACAATACTCCATCAATTACCAAATTACCATTCGATTTTAAAAAAAAAAGGGGGTTGCTTAGGATTCATTACGGAGTGAGACGAGACAGAGGACCTTGAAAGGGCGGGAGCCGTATCTGAGAGTCAGAAGCTCTGGGCTATAGACCGTGGCGTTGGCGGCTCGTGCCATGGCTCTGGACTCGGCCTGGATGTCCTCTGCCCGCTCCGCGACGGCGACTGGTAGCGGCACGCCGCCGTTGTCCCTAGCCAGCGGAGGGCCGGGGGGAGAGGCCTCGACTAAGGCGGCTCTCGGCGCTGCTACCCTCACCCGAGCGGTCCTCGAGACAGGGCGGTGAGCCCACAGTGGCGAGGCCACCGATAGAGAACTGGCGGCCATATTGTCCCTTCACCGTAAGCCTGCGGTCGAGCTCAGCGCCGGAGTGATGCGGAAAATGGCGGCTTGCCAGCTCGCGTTCGCAACGTTAGCGGCCGCTACAGATTTTTCTTTTTCTCTTTTCTTTTCCAATTTTTGTGAAATATTTATCTTGCTTTGCATTATTTCGTGCCTACAGCCTTGTTTTCCTGGCCCGTATTTCGTGCAGACGTGGCATCACCGAAGTGTTTGGTATGGTCACACGTCATCTATTTATGATTGGTCCCACTTTTTGTTCCCCATTTTACCAATTATACACAAAATATATATTCTAATGTCCCTTACATTAGGGATAAATTAGTAAATTTGACAATATGGCCACCTGTCCAGCCATCACATTTTTTTTTACCTTCCTCCTCTTACTTCCGTTCTTTCCCCATATTTACATGCTATTATTATTAATTTAATAATTAAAATATTATATACTTATTTCTTATTATACAAAGTTAGTACATCTTTAATTCCTTTATTTTTTTATTATATTTTACACTTATAAAAATATATATTTGAAAGAATATTAAAATTTTAATTATATACAAATACTTATGATCAATTTATTCCATAACAACATACATTTTATGCATTATATAATGGTACAATTCGCTTGTTTTAATAATTTTTTCATTTGATATTATAAAACACAATGTGCATGAGAGGATCTTCGTGCCTATCTAGTTGAGTCTCGGTCTCTTCTAAGTGTAGAGTCGTGTAACTTAATTTTAAAAAGTAGAAAATTAAAATTATTTGTTAAGAGATTTCAAGTCAAATCTAAGAATTTTTGAAAGGTTGTTTAGACTTGAATTGTTAGTTTATAAGATTTTCCTATAAAGTAATATGGTCATTTCTTATCATGACACAATGTGTAATGTGAACTAATAAAATCTGATATAATTTGAAAATAATATAAAAAATTATATTTAAATTGATATTTTTAAGATCACTTAAAATATTGGACTGTACTATATTTAGATTAAAAAAATTATGAGAAAACTTTATTTGTACGGAAATAATTATTTTTAAAAAGTTTTAAACTAAAATAAAAATATATTAACCAA
>CXYZ01012149.1:829874-976351 GCA_900006705.1 Sonneratia caseolaris | reverse complement strand
AATTATTTAAATTTATTTTAAAAATAATTATTTTTATTTAATTCACACTTAGGGCTACGTTGGCACGCCGGAATCTTTGGGTTGGCATGAATTGACGAGTCTAGGGTAATCATTAATAGAATTGCTCGAATTGGCGGCGATTGCGGCAAGCAATCAATATAAATAAACATTATCATACTCATCTACTATAATCTGATATTACTTTTATAGTAATAAGTGATTTAAATATTAAATTTTAAGTGGTAAAAGTTAATATATTTTTTTATAAATTTCAAAGATGTACGGTAAAAAAAGATAGTACCTTTTAGGCCGCACATCATGAGGTAGAGTCACGTCCATATAATCAGGGTTAGGCCTCTTAAATCACCATCCTATCCACTGGCACCATTCTAATCATGATTTTCATTTAATATAATATAGGTTGAATCATCTAAATCAAACTAAATGGATAAGGGTTTTATAGAATGCGATAACTTGGTGGTGTGGTTTTGTGTGTTGGAATCGTTGAGAACTCTTGGAGGTAAGACAAATATATTGGATAATGAGCGATGTGACCGCAGTGTTTGGTGCGACCATTGCTCAACTGGCGTGAGGGAAGGTGACAAAGCCTCTGGGCAGTTCGACCGAAACAAGCAATGGATCGCTCGCCTGGTCTCTTGGTATCTTCTGGAGATTGCCTTTTTCAACAGGGATGTTTGCTTGAGGGAGTGAATCACCGAGACTGATCATATCCAAAGGGCACCACGACACGGTACATCGTACGATTTTCTGCAATGAAACAATGGCTTGAACGTAAGAAAGTGTAATTTTAAGGATGCTCTCGACAGCAAATACGCCCTGATTTACCGAACCGAGATCGAACTGTCAAGCTTGACCAGAATAGCACCGATGCGATACTCAGATGGGAACGGCTAACGACACCCCAGTTAAGTGATCTATGCTACCGCTCTCTACCCAAGGCTGAAGGGCACATGCTAGAGAAGTAGGGAGTAGGTAGGTGGAAATTGAAATACAGTAATACCTCAATTGTTGCATGACCGAGCTCGAGGATAGATCCAAAAAATTCGTCCGAGAGGGACAAAATCAACATGAGAAAACAAGTTCGAGTTCAGGGGTGAAAAAGAGATAATTTAGTGAAAAATATATATAATTAATTAATTTTTATAAGATATTTCAATAGTTTTCTTGAATTTAGCTGGGTAATTTAACATTTTACAAATGACTCGTGACCATTGATCGAGCAGATGGAAGATGCTGAGAGCTCGATTAAATATCGCATAAGAATTTCAGATTTCTCACCTTCCGCATGTGAAGTCTTGAAAAAACTGACGATGCGTCGGTGCGGTGGCCCGGCCCATATCAACCGGCTCAAGTCCCAGCCGGCAACCGGAGATCGACAGAGCCGAACCGGACCGCTCATATACTGAAATTGAACGCGGCCACTGTGACTCTGTGAAGCGAGGGCCGGGAGAAGAGACCTAATGGCGTCGTCGAGCAGCGGGCTCACCTTCAAGCTCCACCCTCTCGTGATTGTGAACATATCGGATCACTATGCTCGCATCAAGTCCCAGCTTCACCCGCCCTTCGCCCCCCACGGCTCCTCCTCTAACGGCACCGATGCCTCCTCCGCCACCGCAGCGGCGTCATCCGCTGAGCCTCCCCCTAGGGTTTACGGGTGCGTGATCGGGGTCCAGAGGGGCCGCACAGTTGAGATCTTCAACAGCTTCGAGCTCCTCTTCGACTCCGTCACCCATACCCTCGACCGCGCCTTCCTCGAAAAGAAGCAAGAGCTCTGTCGGTCTCACCTAACAATCTCGCTTTCCTTTTTGAGTCTGTAGTTTTAGGGTTTTATCTTTACTCAGATTTCTCGAATTTGGATGGTTAAAGTATTGCGATTGGATCATATGATTGTTGGCAGATAAAAAGGTCTTCCCGAACTTCTATGTTCTCGGATGGTATTCCACTGGAAGTGATGCAGAGGAGTCCGACATGCACATCCACAAGGCTGTTAGTTCCTTTTTGCTCGTCCTATTTCTTACTATTTGCTGATTCCTTCACTGAACTGTACGTTCATCCGTTTTTCTAGTGCAGTAGATGCTGTACTTCTTATTTGCATCTAGCTTGGGCGTGTATTCTCGTTCGAAAATTACGTGTTGAAATTCTTTTCTGGAAATGATTTCTCCCCACAATTGACTGGAAGAAAAGAGGTGACCATGTGCCTCCAGGGATTCAATTTACCATGGAGTCACATTTGATCTCCAATTCTAGTTATTGACAATGATGATCATCTTTTGGTTTCTTCGTGCCAAAGACATCACGCCTCTAGCTTATCTTTAGTATATTTTTGGTGGCGTTAGGGTCAAATGGAAGTTTGTTATGCATTTCAGCTAATCTGATCCAGTTGATTTAGGGCAGTTAATCACCTGCAATAAGTTGTATTCATGCTCGTTGTATTTTTATACTCACAAAAATTGGACATGTTGACAAATTTTGTTAGATATCTTATGCATCGTTGATGAGATGCAGTTTTCTCTTTGTACCATCCATAATAATTGGTTTGAACTTGTAATTGATTTTTGAAATTAATTCCTATGTGTAATGCTTTCGTCATTGATGATACTCAATTCCCTTGCAGCTGATCTTCTTTCTTTGCAATGATCACTGATTAAAGCTTTTACCTTTTGCTTTTGGTCCTTGTTTTATTGATAGTTATTTGCTATAAAAGCATATTCATAGTTTGCTAGTTGGATGATTGTGGTGTTTTCCCCTATTGACAGTTGATGGATGTAAATGAAAGCCCTGTTTATGTCCTCCTTAATCCTCTCATTAACCCTGCCCAAAAAGATCTTCCTATTACCATATTTGAAAGCGGTATGTGGTTTTCTTTTCTCATTAAACTTGCAAACTAATGAAGAATTCCCATGTTATTGGTAAATTATCTTAGGTGCATGTATATGGAACTTTCTGTTTTTCTTCTCTATTGTCTGTCCTCATGTATTTGTATTTTAGAACTAATTTTTCTCTACATTCTTCTATCTTTCCTTACCCAAAGCTATAGACAGTTGACAGTGTTGATAAGTTCATGGAGTGGTACTTAACTATTTCTCAGTCTCTGAATATAAATGAAAGACATCGAAAAATGCTTGCATTTTTTTTGAAAAAGGAAATGGAAAATGGTCGAATTTACTTATTACAGAAACATAAGCAATAGTCTCAAACTAAATTTGTTTAGCTGCAATTATTATGCACTATAATATTAGGTTCGTTTGATAGATTGAGATCATCTGCACTGAGTGTTATTTGTGTAAATAATTATCTAAGCAACTACTCTCCCCATTCTGCATGATCTATCAGAATCATACTCTGTTTTTATTATGATTCAACAGACTAATTTCCTTTTTGGAACGTGATTAATCCCATCAACTTTGCTTGATAATGGTACATGCTTGATAACGAATTTTTGGCTGCAGTTTAAGATTTCTAGCTTTTGATTGTAGAATTTTGGTGCACAGTTTTCTTTGTTATGGATTCTGTTGTATTAATATTCCAAATATGTTTATCTGACTTGTCAAATTAACTATTTTCCTATAATTCTTTCTTTACACTTGGGTATTTTTGGACAACACCAGAGCTGCATGTCATAGATGGGATTCCACAACTTATTTTTGTCCATTCTAGCTACACTATTGAGGTTTGCTTTCTTGTTTAATACCTTGTTTCCTTTACTTGTTGTCATTGGTATGAGGACTGTATCTATTATTTCCTATAAAGACAGTGGAAGCAGAACGAATATCAGTTGACCATGTTGCTCACCTGAAACCATCTGACGGAGGTAGTGCAGCAACCCAATGTAAGGGCTCTTTCTTCCCTCTCAAGTGTGCAGGCTTCGCAATCTTTTAAGAAATCAAGCAACACATATAGAGTTGCAATTTTGTTAGCTATCACTCCCTCTGCTGCAATAGCAGCATTCTTGTGACTCTCTCAGCTAGAATAATTATGAGAACTTATGGCATTCAGATAAAGTAACTTATTTGGAGAAATAAAAATATATATTGGCTTGCACTTTCTATTTGCAGTGGCTGCTCATCTCACAGGCATGCACAGTGCCATCAAGATGCTAAATAGTAGAATTAGAGTGCTTCATCACTATCTTGTTGCCATGCAGAAAGGTATGTTAATTTATTGAAAATTGGAATTATCTTTTATCAGGAAAGCAGGGGTAGAAAAGACCCTAAACCCATACAAGATGAAAAGAACCATACCATATATCTACTATATGTATTTGTTTTTTTTTCAGCCTTTAGAACTTGGTGCCATGACATTGGATGCAAAAGTAATTGTGAAACTTGACGAATCAGCAGTCATCTACTCGACTATATCTTTTTTCTTATATGGCTTCATCCCTTAGTGCTTTCATAAATGGAATTTCACTATCAACAATATAAATCTCAGGAATATGTAGAATTTGAAGCAGTTAATCATGAGTGATGCTATGGGTAGGCTTATGTTGTTTAGCTAAATTTTTTTTTATATGATTTTACGCATCTTCTTGATGCGATACTAATGAAGTTTATTTATTGACTACTAAAAAAAATGTAGAATTTGAAGCAGATGTATTTTTTTCTCCCATCATGGTCTGGCATAGCTTAGGCAAAGGATGGGCACCTTAATATGCTCTGTTAAAATTCTGAGGATGAGAACTTCTTGTATTGTTCTTGCTAAGTTACTGACCTTTTCTGGCTTGACTGCTAGTTCTTTCAACAATCAATAATTGGATATGATGAGAAACTTCAAAACATTAATGGTGTGAAACAAATCCATGTGTAAATCCTATGTGACTGACAATGTTAACAGTTGATTTTGGATCTCTAGAGTAGATTCTAGACCCACCTGGAGCCTAATGTTCTGGCATAGGCATGTATTAATTCCACAGTGCTTTCATACTGCAGGTGAGATTCCCTGTGAAAATTCTCTGCTGAGACAGGTATCAAGTTTGTTAAGGAGATTACCAGTGATTGAATCTGGAAAGTTTCAAGACGACTTTTTGATGGTCAGTAACATCTTTTTCACTGAATGTTGGTCAGTGACATCTGCATGATATAAACTGATCATAAATCTGCCAATAATAATTTTCCAACACTATTTTTAGCTTACCGCACCCCCCCCAAAAAAAAAAAAAAAGCAAGAACACTATTACTGTGGTTTTTTTACTGCAATTTCACAATATCTTTATTTTCCTTCTCTTTGGGCAGGAATACAACGATACGCTGTTGATTACTTATTTGGCTATGCTCACGAACTGCTCAAGGTATGGTATATATAGAACCATGAAACCTTGTGCAGTTATATGTACGACAGGAAACTACTTGGGGAAATGTTGCTCACAGATGCAAGTTGCAGCACTGCACTTTTTTCGTTTGTATGATGAATATTACCATATGGATATATTACTGACCACAGCACGTCTTAGAATGTTTTCAAGGATGCTAGCGGAATTCTATTTTCCTGCAAAGGTCAAACCTAGTTATTTATTCAGGGAAATGAACCGCGCCCCTACTTGAAAAATGGATTCCGCTCTCTGGATTAATAAACAAATGCTCTACCGCAGTCTGATAGCTTTGATTGGAGTTGCTTATTAGGATATTTCCTATTTCTTTTGGGTTGATATTCTTCCAATCTAGATGAATTTTCCTCATCCCATAAGCTAAAGGGTACACATGATTTTTTTCCCTCAACTGCAGCACAATGAACGACCTAGTAGACAAGTTCAATACGGCATACGACAGGGTCAGCAGGCGGGGAGGGAGGACTGCTTTTATCTGAGGTGTTGCCAGAATCTGTCTCGGTCGCCTTGCTCAACGATGACTCTCTGGTGCTGCCCTCGGATCTTATTTCAATAGCCCATGGAATTAGAGAAACTTCTCTTAGAAAAACAGAGGTCGTTGTCATCATCGGTGAGCGGGGGAGGATTTGTTCACAAAGCCAAGCTGTGATTGTTAATTTGGTGAGCCCTGTGGCACTGTAACCCACGTAGAAAAATTCAACCTTTTCACTTGGGTGCTTGTTATTCGACGGTATTTCAAGTATAATCGGCTGCAGTATGGATTTGATTGCAAACGGCCTCAAATGCACAGCCTGTCCTCAGGCTCTCGAGTTCTCAAGTATGGCAATATGCTGTGCTGGCAGAGCTCAGCTCGAAGTGAGTCAATGAGGCATGGTAGCATGGACCGGTCACATCAACCAGTTTGGGTACTATGGTCTTTCTGGTTCCCCCGGTTTGCTCATAGCCCGAGCTAGATTATCCTCCCACGGCTTGTTAAAGAAGTAGAGATCGGGAAAACAAATGAACGGTCATGATGCAGTTAGTATTATATTAAGTTGATATGTATCTTAAATATATAAAAAGTGGTAGCGATGTCAAAAGCAGTCCCAGCAAACCCGTGTATCAACGGACAACTGTTGACTTACGGGATGACATATTCATGGCAGAAAATGGCCCGACAGAATTTATTTATTTTAATGAGCTTTGGATGCTCTTCATATAATTTATTAAGAAAAATGGATTATATTCTTTACCCGATGCCAATAAAATAAAATAAAATAAAATAACAAAGAGGGGAGTTGAGGATGCCGTGTTTGGCTCCGATCGAATTGACGGCTCCTCAGGCCGACCGAAAATTAAAACATGGAAAATAACAGGAACATAATATTTTTTAAAAAATATAGATATTTAAACTAAATATTTCTAGAAAAGAGAAATTAATCTTTATATGGAGTCAATTCATTCAATGTGAGCTGAGCTCATTTACCTTGACTTTTTACGTCCACATGGCATCGTGGATTTTATTAGCATTAAATCTCTATACTACACCAACAGCCATAACACCACCTCACGACCACCACCCAAAGATTATCACATTCTTAAAAAAAAAAAAACTTTTATTATAATTTTAATTTATTCAATATAATCATTATATATTTGAATAAATGTCTTTAAAATCCGTCTATATTAAAGTAAGTAATTGACAACTATAATAACCTGAAATTATTCAAATTAAATTAATTTTTTTATAGATTTTATTTTGTTTTTTAAAAAAAATCAGCCTTTCCACTGTACTGTCGGCTCCTTGCGTGCTATAAAGGCAAACAACTTGGGCTCCCTCTTGCACTTACCAAAAGAGGGCGGAAATGGTGAGCCAACGGGAAATTAATAGGAAACCGAATGACCAGCAAATAATAATACACACACTCGCTAGCAAATTCGATCCTCCGTCTACAGAAATGTCTGGAGGCATTCGGCTGAATCGGGACCATCGCATCATTCGTGAGATCGATCGTAGGAATCTTGTTGATTCGCGATTCTTGAATCGATAAGAAACAAACTCCCGTCGTATAAGAAGTCGTCGATATGCGATCTGGACGAAACCGGCTAGGAGTTTATAGGGCCTCAACGGATCCGTCCGACCGGATTCGAGATTGGCTTGGGATCCCATTTGATTTCCCCTCATCGGATGGTGCAGGATGGCGTGGAACTGACACGCGTCTGTCGCGTAGCCCTGCTGGACGGATGGTCGTGACATGCTGCAGGGGAATAATGCGGGAAGTGGAGTGGGGAGGGGGGCAGAACGGACATTTCACGAGCGAACGCAACCTCGGAAAAATATCAGCGATAAACAATTGCAGAAGTGGTAAAAGCGGGGGGCCAACGGACTAAACTACAACTAAGTCCACCTCGAAGGACATTGAATTAGATTAGATGACCATGTGAACACTCTCGCGTGACCTTAGGCTTAGTCTTTATTGGACCGGTATACTTACATCACTGACTTAGGGTAAGATCGTGTTGGGAAGGAGAGGGTAAATCCGGGTTTAAAAAGCGGGTGAGCCCATATCGAGAAAGAATAGGTATCATATGAAGAATAATGTAAAAATATATATTTTTAATTATTATAAATCAGATCATACTTCACTACTATTAATTTAATTTAAAATACCCTTAACATAAATATCTTAACTAAACAAATGAGATTAGGACTCAGAATACGCTTCTTAAGATCAGCGAGCGGGGGATGGATGGTGTTGGCCTTTCTCTGTCTCTCTGTCTCACTCTCTCTCTCTCTCTCTCACTCTCTGTCTCTCCATATTTGTTGTGTAATAATAATTCCTAGTTGTAGTTGTTGCTCAAAGTTGTGTTTCCGAGCACTTACTCTCTCTCCTCCGCTTGTTCCACCACCCGAGAGAACCCAATTATCTGAGCTAAACAGGAGCTTGAAAAATCCCCAGATTTGTGTCGCAGAAGAAGCTGTTTCCTCTTCTGATTCATCTGGTCCTCGCCCTGAGCGAGCTTGCTTCCTTCGTCTTTCTTCTTTCTGGACTGCCTTGGTAAGTCTACTGCACCCCGCCCTACTTTCTTTTGTTTTTTTGTTTTTTACATTTTCTTTTGAAACTCTCGGTATTGGACGATGACTTCTGTTAGGGTTGGGGCTGTGATTTCATGGTTGGTTTCTTCGGTCCAAGTTCCTCCACATCCCTTCCTTGACGGGGATCTCAAGCCTCCCTTCTATATTTCTCGCTCCTGAGCTGCCGAGTCTATTGTCTCGTGCTCGGCTCCTCAGTGTACTTACTGTTCATGGAGCATAAGCCTCCGGGTCTTTTCTCTCTTTAATTCTTCTTCTTCTTCTTCTTCTTCTTCTTCTTCTTCTTCTTCTTCTTCTTCTTCTTTTTGTTTGGACCAATTAAGGCTTACCTGTTGTTTGAATCTATGCCGGGCTGCCGATTGTTCGGATTCTGGCTGCGGATGGAGTCTCTCACACTCTGGAGGTCTGCTATTTCATGTGCGTTTTCCTTCCTCCGGATAACGTGGAAAACCGGGAATTTCTTGCTCTACTTCATCTTCTTCGGCTCTCTTCATGGAATTGGTTGCTGCTGTTTGGGGTTAATTTCACTGTCGCTCTCCCAAACCTTCGATTTTGGGAGCTCCGGCATGACCCATTTACATGAAATAACACTACTTTTTGGAAGTTCGAACTTAATCTTCGTTCCTAATTAATCACCGTGCTTCAAATCACATGAAATAACGTATGTCTAGATGGTTCCTGGAATCTCGTACTCTAATCTCTGCTGCTGCTTTTCTTTTTCATGGTGGGGCTCTCAATATACTACTACTCCCCATTTCTCATCATCTCATGTTCCTTTCACATCGTCAATTTTTTTGGCAGGCTGACGGATGATGATTACAGTCGCCGCTTGTTGATATCTCTTGGCGTTTCCTGCTTCAGTCGCGCTGAGGTGGCGTCGGATCAAAGCAGAGAAGGGACCGATCAGGACCTGCAAATAGAGAGATAGAGATAGGTGCAGGGAGAAATTATTGATCGCGAAAGATCTGTTATGCTGAAGGCAAGGTTGGCAGAGGTAAGCCAAAGTAGAAAAGGAGAAGCACTTGTGACTGTTTCAAGGAACAGCACAAGTGGGGAGAGAAAGGTTTACATCAGATGTTCTCCATTGGAAAGACTCTACCAGATCCCCCATGTGCCTGCGACGAATCAAAACCACCATTGAACAGTGATGAGAGTGCTTGTCCCCCTCAACTCCCAGATCTGACTCATAATCCCTCGCTCAACTTCTCCATTAGGTAATAACAATCTCTCTCTATCCATCTTCTCTTTGGTTTTTCTATCTTTGTCAAGGATGCCCACGCTGTAATCTCAGCTGGGTATTGCATCCCTCGGATTGCTTCTGGTGAAGTTTCTCGGAGCAGATCCCCTTGACAGATTCAGGCCTTTGTCCTTATTGAAGGTGTTCTGGGTGCCTGCTCCTCTTTTCCTTTGGCGGGTTCGTTTCAAAGGGTTCGCATAAAAGGCTGCCTCTGATGGAAGGCAATTATTGCTGCACAACTCTGCAGTGGCAGAAGCAAGCTCTCTCTCTCTCTCTCTCTCTCTCTCTCTGAGGGGGTTCATGAGCAAGCTCTTTCTCTCCCTCTGTGGAAGGGTTTTAGATTTTGTGCATCTTGATCTCATCTTTGGACTTCTCTTGCCTATTTCTGAACTCTTCTCATTTTATTAGTTTCCTTCAACTGCAAAAACATGCTTCTAGGTTGATCATTCCTTTGGCTCTTGAAGACATATTTGATGGGTTTTCTATATTTTGATGTTTCTAGCTGTCATGGCTTGTTTTGACGAGTGAATGTTCCATTTTTGTGCCTCCAGGAACTATGTGTTCACTGCCCGGAGCAAGGATATCAGCACGAACTGGCCTTTTTCGCTGAGAAATCTTCAGCTTTGTCTGAAACATGGCGTGAAGGATCCTCTCCCACCTTTCCAGTCCCTTGATAATGTGAGGAACCAATCATTTCCAAGGTCCTCAGTCAGAACTAGCTGCTCTCTCAAGGAGATTAGCCAAAGCAACTCGGCTGAAGAGCCATTGGGATTGAACAGTTACCAAGATAATGCTAAATCTAGAAATGGGCTAACTTATAATTTTCCACCCACTACGATCAGTGTGCTTCAACTTGAAACAGAATCAGTCCCAACTAATAGAGAGTCCAATAATAACTTGGTAGCTGCAAAACCCGACTCTTTGCTGGGTATCTCAACTGAGAAAGAAGTTGTAGGTCCCACAGTTCCTCACAGGACCGAGGCTGGGGTCAGATTGGCGAGCAAGAAGGGCCAACTGGTTGTAAAACTAAACAGAAACCTTGGACGCAGCTCAACTGAAGATATTGCTTCTACTTGTACTGCTGTATCAGATACAATGGCTTCGAAAGTTTGCCCTGTTTGCAAGACTTTCACTTCCTCCTCCAACACCACTTTGAATGCCCACATTGATCAGTGCCTGTCCGAGGAACCTACTCCCAAGTGGTCAGCAGGTTCAAAGCTGATTCGCCATAGAATTAAGCCCAGAAAGACTAGGTTGATGGTGGATATATATGAGACAGCTCGTCAATGCACCTTGGAGGATCTTGATAGGAGAAACAGTTCAAACTGGGCCACAGGGAAGAGCTTACCTTCTCAAGATACTGCAGAGAAGAAGAAGCAAAGAGTCCCTTCAATTAAACCAGATGGGGATGTTGGTGCGGTGTATATAGACTCAAATGGCAAAAAATTACGGATCTTATCAAGGTTCAATAATTCTTGGCCTTCCTCTTCTGAAGCTGGTGAGGCTCTTGGACTAAGCAAGTGTCTTAAGGGAAAGGCAAACAGACTTCTCCTGTCTAAGAAGAAGAAAAAGAAGAGGAGGCCAAATGCCCAGAAACATCATAAGTATCTGAAAAATGTTTGTCGGAGCAAAGATATCCTCTATCACAAGACAAAGTTGCATGGTTGTAAGGTACCTATGATGTTTATTTGTCATTATTTGGTTTGAATCCATAATCCTCTTCTTTGCCCACTACTCATCTTCCTCAGAGTGACAGATTAGACAGTGCTATATTTTTTACTTGAAATAATTTTCTGCTGGATTTGAATAGAGTAGTTTGTTTTCTTATTTGTTTTCTCCTTTCGTGGTAAGTTACGAACTCCTATACTGAGCTGCTAATTGCAAAAATGTTTTAAATGTAGTATATGGAAGTGCTATTTTTACATGTATTTTCAGCTTCTACATCCTTTGCATCTCACTTACAATCCAACCTGCAAAACATAAAAGGTTTCTGCCTGCTTTGAGCTAGAAGGGGAAATAAGAAAGAGCAAATGTTTGCTTA
The DNA here is from genome assembly GCA_900006705.1 of Sonneratia caseolaris. Taxonomy (NCBI): domain Eukaryota; kingdom Viridiplantae; phylum Streptophyta; class Magnoliopsida; order Myrtales; family Lythraceae; genus Sonneratia; species Sonneratia caseolaris. The sequence continues at coordinate 964,656 of CXYZ01012149.1, read as the reverse complement.
TGTTGATCATGGGTGTTGATATCTGGATACATATTACTAACTTCCATTCATGCTTGCTTGAGAAGTAAGGATTTAAATATGTTGCTGAACGTATGTTTCTTATTCTAGTTCTTTCCAGCATACAAGTTTTATTGTTTGCTCAACTATAGACATCTGACTGTCTTTGGTTGTTAAAATCACCGTTAAGCAGGACTTTTGTGATGCACGATTGCTGGTTTCAAGATCTCATGCTCCCTCGCAACCCAGTGATAATGGAACTATAAAACAGCTGGCATGCTCTAGAAGATCGGGTGCATCCAAGAAATTAACGGGTGAGGACCCACATCCTCCACTGGAACGTACTTTGCATGGTGGGCGTGACTTGCTCGTTAAAGGCAGACAATCATACTTTTCAGATAATATCATCTCTGATGGAAATGATTCTGATTCACCGGAGCATCCAAGAAAAAGTGGGAGGATGGGAGTTCCAGTAAGTGAGGAGGAGTCACCTGGGAAAAGAAAACTCAGAAGCCCATTGTATTATGGCCCAGTTGACAGTAATCTGGAAGAATCAAATTTTCTGCCGGTGAAGCGAAGAAATGGTCAATCTTCAGGCCCTTTCAAGTCCATTGAAGGTTGTGCATTTAAAGGCAGCTACAAAATGAGTATCTTGCATAGTGCTTCCAGAAGATCATCAAAAAGTTCTGGTGTCTCCCCAAGTAAAGCAATGAGATTCTCCAAAATGGAGAAAAAGTTATCTGTTTTCTCTTTGAGGAGATCGAAGTTACACGGCATAGAGAAGGATTCAACTCCCAAATGGTCAGAGATGCATTTGGTGGGAGAGATGAACAAAGAGGACAATGAAGATGATTCAAACCCTGGTTCTACTGCAGAGACACAGGAAGACACTGGAAGGACAAGTGACTTTCAGGATCTACAATACAGTGATACTGACGATGAAATGAATGCTGAATCTTCCATTAGTCTGAGTGCTGACCACTTAGAAATGCTTGATGGCCAGGATTCTCTCATGGACAATAGTCAAGGTCACGGGGATGAGGGTGGTGATAATGTAGGCTCCATTGAGCTGCAGTCCAAATTGGGCACTGAGAATAATGCTCTGAATTTCAGCAAGTATTTAAACCAAGGAACTCCAATTGAGAACAGAAGAATCCACGTTCGAGGCTCTGCTGAGATATACAAGGGCAGTTCATGTCACATTGAGAATCCGACTTTCCCTGGTATTGTCATAGAAGATATTTGTGATGGCACAAATCGACAGGGTTCTGATATGAATTTGGATCTTGATACTCAACTGCGAGAAGAATATGAGGTTGAGCGAATTCTGATCCCAGGTCCACCTGGATCCTTCCTCCCGAGCCCCAGGGCTCTGGGTTCAGAGGAATTTCAAGGGAATTCATCCTTAACTTCAAGCCGGATCCTGTCTTCCCAGGAACAAGATTTAGTCAATGGAGATACCTCTAATTCTCTGATTTCTGCAGCATCTACTGTCTCTGACTCTGCTCCTGCTGGCTCCGAGACAAAATTTCTGGGACCTCAAGAACTCGATGAAAAAGCACGGTCAGGCTCCTCTAGCGGTGGTTGCATTGAGCCTTTTGTGTCAAACTCTGCTTCAACTCCGCAGCCTTCGGCCATGGGGTTTTCATTTGAGAGTAAGAGTGTCGGAAAAGGACCATTGATCTTGAAGAATGGCGATCAGCCTTGCTGTTGCCAGAGAAAGGAGAGGAGCTCTCAAGGAATCATCCCTAAATATCTAGAGTCCCAGCTACTAAGGAGGAGGAATCTTGGTTCCTTAACTGCAATTGGGTTGGGAAAGTGCCCTAATCGAAGCCCTAATAACACCACTTCAATTCATGTGGATGGTAGGCATGAAATGCTACCCCAAAGTGCTCCCAGAAACATAGCATCCGAAGTGACGAGATATTCCTCAGTTCCAGATACTTTGAAGGGGTTGAATGGTATCAGGGCAAAAGTTTCTGATCGTGATGTTTCCAATTCTGCTACACCGTCTGCATGCAATCCTGTGCTCCGGCTGATGGGTAAGAACCTGATGGTAGTCAATAAAGAAGATGATTTGACCCTTCTTGGGCATTCTCAGTCTGCTGCTGGCACTTTGAGTGACAACCCGAGCTCTTGTCAAGTTTCAAGAATGACTGATGTTTCTTTTAGCAGAGTTCCCATTTCATCCAGTGGTCACCGGCCAGCCCTTGGCAACAAGCTGAAGACAGTTGTGGAACCTCCAGCAGCACCTCCTGGCATGTCTATGAACTGGCATGTATCAGGGTATAGTAATGGTTCTTTCTACTTCCCGAGTCAACCTCCAAGAAGTAATGTGGATTTTTCCCATTCTCAAGTTTCAAGAGCCACGAAAGAAATCATCATCATAGACGACACCCGGGAAGATGAAAGCACTAATATGCCAGTGAACAATGTGGGACCAGGCATTGTCACGAGGGAAAGACAAGCATCACTTGCACCGGTTACCTCGTTACCGATGAAAACAACAATAGGTTATGACCCGAGTCTGGCTGGAACTTTTCCATCCAACTATGATCCTTGCCTCTTCAGTCAAGTGCCTGTCTCAAGGCAAGCAGGCTCGGGTGCCATCGGGGTGAGATGGTGTTCTTCCCTGGAAGGTTCTGGTGCATTCCAGCAGGGCCATCTTGTGCCAATCCAATCTCTGGGGGTGACCATCCGCTCTCAACTACCTTACCCTCGAGGCCTGCCTTAGCAAATATCCCTAAGCTAATAAAAAAACGCGACCTTGCTGCTGCTTTCTTTGCCAAAAGGTAGAGCTTGTACTTCAAATTCCTTGTTCTACATCCCTAACTCCAAAGCAACTTGTTACTTTTGCTTCTCGGCATGTCTTAAGGCTTTTTCACTCACTGGGACTAGAAAAACATCCTGTACGATAATAATCAATGCGACTGACCTTGGCATAACAGCCGGAGCCACCAGTTTCCCTTTTGCATATTTCTCATTCTCGGGCGTGTCAGTCTCCTCCAATCTCTTATATTAGTTCTTCGAGTCCTCAGGACTGATATCCAATGCTCTTCCAGATTTTTGGTTGAATGGATGTTCTCCAGTTTGGAAGTTAGTACTCAGTCTCCAGAAATGACGGCAGTTCTATATAGACTTAAAGGTGGGCTCCTTAAGCCAGCGTAATCCATGCGTAAGAGTAACGGATAGTAAATCGTACCATTCACTGTAACAAAAACAAAAAAAGAAGTAAATGTAGGTCGGAGCAGAAGACTCCCAAGTAGGTTTCTCTCATATCCGCAAATCCCGCATTCACACAGCACATCCCCACGATATTTTCTCTGAAAACCGAAAACAAGAAATCTCCCGTTAATAACCATCATCGTCATCGTCTGGAAACAAAGCCGTCTCTTTCTCTTGGGTGCACGAATTATCTTCAAAGAGCTTCAGCCTTCAGCATCATCATCTCTTCCCTTTCAAGCGAACCTTCTACAAAGTACCCACGTTGTCCTGACCTCATCAATTCCCTCAAACGTCCACCCACAGCGAGCCCTTTTCCGCACGCCCCCAATTCATCAGATCGAGCAGGGCCAAGAGTGTTCAACGACGAAGAAGGAGGAGAAAGGAGAAGCGAGCGGCGGAGGATCAGACTAAGGTGAAGAAGACGTGCTGTGGGAGCAGGGTTTGCATGCTGTGCACGTGCTTGGTATTGGTGGTGATACTCATCGGTCTGCTGTTCGGCTTCGGCGTATTCAAGAGCGGGTTCCACGAATTGAAGGATACCGTGGATGTTTGCGATCCCTCCGCCACGACCAACGGCCTCTGCGGTCTGCCCTACCACCCCGCCGTTCCCCCTCCGTTTTAGTCTGTTATATTCCCAGTCCCGAGCTTGCCCATTGTTTTTTTTTTTTAATTACAGATAGCTTTTATTCCATCTGTTATGATCATCAGCATCAGGTCCAGACTCCGGTATTCGGCAATGGCGATTCTATTACGTTATGGGGACAGGACTCTAGCTTTTTCTGCTGGGCGTCATCGCATTCTGACTATTTCCTGAGCTCTCTCCATTATTATCTCTTTTAAGCGAGAATGAAAATCTTCAGCAATTGAAATAAAAAATCCCCAACAGGATTTTTTTTAATAAAAAAACGGTGATACTAATCAGTTCAAGATCACTAAAAACTTGGAGGAAAAGGGTCTCATCCAAGTTGTTGATATGCCATCATATTCACTAAATTGTTATCGGCTAAGAACCGGTGCAGGTTTGATCAGGCAAACAACTATCATCTTCTTTCATTCCATGGAAAGAACGTATCATGTGGAGGCGAGGAAGGATTGGAGACTACTAAATAGCTGGTCGAAACCGGAACAAGGCTAGATTAAGCTTAATACATCTGAGGGTGGTCAATGGCTTGGGGGGTTTTTACGCACAATATTGACTATACCACGTTAACGCTAGTTGAGTCATGGGTGGTTGAATCAGGGCTTGAGCTTGCTTGGAGTAAGGGAATTCGGAATCTTATGCTTGGAGCTGATTCGATGATTCCATTTCAGGCCTCGGAGTCAAGAAGAGAAGCAGCCGGGTGGAACACATCCCCATACACACGGACAGAGGAATCATTGTGGGATTGGCTTCCTGACGATGGCTTGCAACTATTGTTTGATTAGGATTGAGGAATGTCCTCTTGAGTTGAACTCGTTGCTGTTTTGGAAGTATCGTTGGTACCACCTTTATCTTGTTCTATTCTACTTGATTTGAACCAGATAATCTGCTCCTGCTTGCGAATCCTGTTAACCGAACCGGGTCAAAGGCCTGGTGAGGCGCGGTCCGGTTCAATATCCAGGTTTTCTGACGGTTCAATATCCAGGGAGATGAGGATCACTTTAATGCATGAACCCCACGACGAGCAGATCATCTCATTGGGCGTCGACCAACATGAATCCGTAGTCCTTCCTACCTCTTTCCACCGGCATCGAACAGAGCCTAGATTGATTCCCTGCTCTCCCCCAGTTGTCTCTTTGCAGGTTGAGAACGCGTCAAGGCTCCCCCTGGAGGTGGAGGTCCGATCTCGTCTTACAATCCCAAGGCACGATTTTTGACTTTCCAAGTGCCGTGATTTCCTGCATTCTGCCATGAAGTCTCGTGCTTTTTGCTCATTTGGGGACCCGCGCGCCGCTTCAGCAGTAGCAGCTGCTCTTCAATGGCAAGGAGATGAGGAATTCTGAGAGATTGATTGCTCTGGGTATTAAGGATGAGGATTTGGTGATGATGGTCTCTGGGGCTGCTTCGAGGTAGACATGGTGTCGCTACTTTGTTGACTGTTCAGTTCTGATGGTTTGGTTTAATAATATCATGAGTAGAGAACAAGCCTCCATTTATTTCTGATTTGCATTCGAATTTTATGCCATTCTCATTCGAATTTTCCAAACCCCATTTTATTAATCTCCAGAAAAATAGAAATGTGAACATTCATAACAACAATTGCACTTCTTTCCTCCTTTTTCACCCCAATTCAAATCCATCTTAGCAAGGTAAGCACTAACCCCCCAGCTCACACTGATCCAAATGCCAATCATATAGCCTATTCCACCAACCAATGCCTAAAAACTCTACCACCCCTTAGTTCTCAGAGGTGCTTCACAGTGACCGGACTCCTCACATAGTGCTTCTTACCATCCGACCACAACAGCTCCCCGAAAGTGTACTCCACGGGCTGTCTGGGTGCAGTCGGCTTCAAGAACACCTTGAACGCCTTCTCCTCCCCTGCCTTCTCGAACTTCAGTTCCGTTGGGCTGACCGTGACAGACACACCTGGCGGGGCCCTGACTCGTGACTTGTATGTGCCAGGAGGCCCCACGTTCTTCACCCTACGGTTGACAATGGCCCCTTTGTCGCCAAGGTTGTGGACGGTGATGGAGGGGTAGTTGAGGTCAGCTACTCGGGCTCCCTTGGGGCATGTGTATGTTCTGTTTGAGAAGAGCGCGAGCTTGCTCCTGCTGTAGCCTTCGGCGCAGAGGAAATTCAGGTAGTCATCCACTGAGATGTCGTAGATGAGGCCTGGGTCCATGGCCCGGTTTGGCCATATGTGTCCGGAGCCATATAGGAATGGAGTCCCCTTGACGAACGATGCGTCAAGAATGGGCTCGTTTCTATTGTCCCGCACTCTGGCTGCAGATAAGGGTACAAAAAGACGTAGATCATGAGAAAGTGCAGCCTAAATCGGCTTGGTCTAACCGTGCGATGAAGATATTCTGATCATCCTAGAATCATGTATTAATTCTACCGGTGGTCATGATGGCGGATTTCATAGCTGCTGGGCTCCAGTCAGGGTGCATGGTCCTGAGCAGGGCGACGACACCGGCCACGTGGGGGCAAGACATCGAGGTGCCTGACAGGATGATGAAAGGCGTTCGGCGCTTATCGGACGGCAGATCAGTGGGCCCTACAGCCTCCGTGTATGCGGCGATGATGTTCGCCCCTGGGGCAGTGATATCGGGCTGAGAATGGAAGATCAAGAGAGTAGGATGAAACTCAGTCAGGAAAATTACTTTCACCCAACGGCAATGAGATAAGATTGTTAGATACTCCGTACTGTGATTTCCATAAATTACCTTGAGAATTCCTTCCTCGATCGTGTTCGGTCCCCGGGATGAGAACGAGGTAACATATGGTGTAGGCTTCACTCCTAGGACAGTCTTCGGCCGGGTCAAGTAAGCCATGGGAGCCCTGGAAGATTCATGGGAGGATCTCATCAACGGTCCCAGCTAAATGAGCCAGAGAAAGGATGATACGAAACAAAAACATTTCAAAGTACTGTAGAGTTATACTTGGTGGAATTGATATATGCGTAGAGAGATTGTCCATCCTTGTAACCGATGTGAGTAGCTGGAAGAACATGTGCATCTGCAGTGACATCGTTCCCGTCCGACTTGTCATTAGCCAAGACCATCCCCACGGCTCCCGCTGAAGCCGCGTTCAGACCCTTCTCAGCCCTCGCATTCAGTCCCCGGAGGCAGACCAGTATCTTCCCCTTGACCTTCTTTGGGTCGAGGCTGCCCGGAAAGCAAAGGTCACTGCAGAATGCGCACAGAATTCTTCTTGTCATCGTCATGAGGATAATAATAACCAACCGAAGGCCTCCAAGAATCCGTACTTAGGGAGATAAAGACTCACGCATCAACTTCCGAGGCAGCCGCGAGCTTAGCATCCGCTGCACGGATGACCGGGTAGAACTTCTCCTCGGGCAAGGCTCTACCTGAAAGGCTTGCTCCCTGGCAAAGAAAGAGATGGAGCATTGCATTAGCGTATATGAAACATCCATGGTTTCCTTCAATCTGATCATGGCAGAAGAACTTTACCTTGAAGTGCTTCTTTGGACCAATAGAGGCGTAGCTTGCGAACTCACGGTCAATGGTGCTGGCCGCCACGGTGATCATCCACGGGCTGATATTCGACACAGTGCCAGAGCTCGGCCCCGAGTTCCCTGCAGAGGAGATCACGGTGATCCCCTTCTCCATGGCATGGAATGATGCAATGGCAATCGTGTCTTCGAAGAAGTCAGCCGGGCTACCTCCAAGGGACATCGAGATCACATCCACCCCGTCAGATATGGCCGCTTCATAGGCCGCGAGGATGTCAGCATCGAAGCACTCGTTGCCATTTATCGGTGGCCCGCAAGCCCTGTAGGCCACCACCCGGGCCCGGGGCGACCCTCCCTTGGCAGTCCCGTTGCCGTTCCCAAACACGTTGGCTCCAGGAACGAAACTTCCGGCAGCTGTGGAGAGGGTATGGGAACCGTGGCCCTCGGTGTCCCGTACCGAGTTAAAAGCCGAGGAGTTGCCAACGTAAGCGGCGTACCCCTTGTTGAAGTACCGTGCACCAATGAGCTTCCTGTAAACATTAATCCATCAACGAAAATAGCCGTCAGGAAAAATCGATCCAAGTCTCAACGGGCCAATGCCAAGAATTCCTCCTGATAACCATAAAGTCTAGATGCATCATAATTTACAAAAGAAAATGGAAAATACATTCAAGAATGTAAGTGAGGTCACCCTGAATGACTAACACTGATTCTAAATTAATTAGGAAGAGCAGAAAACTTTGAGGGCCATCAACAGCGTTCACCATTCCAAGGGAACGGGAGAAAAAAAAACCTATAAAATTTTGACCAAAAACCCATCGCATTCAATGTGTGAATGGAAGAACAAGGAGATGATGGAGAGGAATGAACCTATTGCAATAGAATCTTTCCGTAGTGTTACGCTGACAGATACCCCGCCACCTCTTTGGGACAGGTCCTAGTCCTTCATCGTTGAAGCTCTTCGACTCCGGCCAGACACCTACCAAAAAGGGACCAAAACATCATAATATTCTTGAATCCGGATCAAGCGCTCAGCGATCAGATAAAATCTATATGGATTTGCTTTTCAAGATGGCGCCACAAGAGGGTATGCTTCAGCAATGGTGATAGGGGCAAACCCATTGACACATGAACAAGGACCCACAAATTCCTCAGTAGAGGAGCCCAAAAGCACTCATGTTGGAGTCAAGATTTGTCTCATACACACTTTTCCATGTAAAATGTATTTGGATTTATATATACTACAAATTCTTATATTTATATGTAAAAAAAAATAGACCAATGTTCTTCTCAATATCGAATAATTCTCATCCAAATCCATCTATGCTTATCAAATATGACATGATTAAATCATATGCAATGAAAAACATAAAAACATAAATATATATATAATTTAAACCATTAATACTTCACATTAGGAAAAAGTCATATGATTCTTCATACTTTTTTTTTATTTTCTTAATAAGTGCTGTTGATTAAACTATTAAATTAATAGTAGAAGATTCGAAAATCATATTAAATCACATGAAAAAAATATACAAATAATAAATTAAACCCCTGTTCGGTCAATTATTAGCTCAGACGATGGCAAGTTAAATTGCGGTCAACGCAGAGGATTGACAGTCGTCAGAGCGGATCTCCCATTGTCAACTACAGGACATACATTCGGACACCTACATTGTCTCTGAACCATGCACACATCAAATCACATCCCAAAAACTCACGCAGATAATGCAAAGTTAAATCAGCAACCCCTTTAAATTCCAAAATAAAAATGTTTTAGGGAAAAAAAAACTTGATCAATTGAGAAATCGACTTGGAATGATTGCGCAGAGAGGGATACAGATCAGTCAATCACCAGTATCAATGTTGGCAATGATCGTGTCTTCCCCGAACCGTGCTTTCGACCATATGGATTGCAGTGGAATCCGTCCGTCCCTCTCCAGTTCCATATACTCCCATGATCTCGTCGTGTGCAGCTTCCTCCCCCTGCTTGGGAACACTGATATCACCTGCGGATGCTCTGTTGTGGAGAGCTGTAACGGATTAGAAATCCTTCAGAGGGAAGGGGAGCTCCAAGATCGCGTCATGAAGCTCAGTGGACTTACTCGCGACCGACTTTGCCTGATCTTCCTCGAGGAGTGCCGCAAAGCCGTTAATATGTCGGCTGTAGGAGTAGAACATCGACTTCCGTGCCTTCTCGGTGCTGCTCAAATGGCATCAAAATTGAGGTGCAGAACATATTGAATAAGATAATGCAGGGCAAGTTTGTGTGTACCTTCCGAGGACAGAACCGAGTAAATTGTAATGGGAGTTTGTTGCACTGTCGATGTTGGCCGATGTCGGGCTCAGGCCGTGAGAATGCGATCCCAAATAGACTATGTACGGCTACAGTGAAGGAGAACGGAATATGAGTGGAAAACAGGAAGGGCGGAAAGGTAGAGAGAGGGGAAATGAAAGAAGACAAACTAGCAGATTGAGAAGTTACAGAGATTAGATCGCTCTGCATACACTGAGAATGAAAGAGGAAAACGACCCAGAAAATTAACTGAACTAGTCACGCAATATTAACCCATTACCATCAACATGATCATCACTTTACGAGAAATCAATTATTAAAAAAAAAAACGTAGATGGTGCAAAAGAAAGGATGGTGGACTTCACCTTTGTCAAGGCAGAGACCGGCGTCTTCTGCAGGACACTGAAAAGCATAAACAGCACAAGCAGCAAATGGGATGGATCCGGGAGCCCCATCACCGTCGGAATCCTAAACTTCACCGCAATATAGATCCCAACTTCCGGTCCGAAGGAGAAGGCGCCACGAGAAAGGCAATGCAGGCGAAGCAGCAGCGGCCCTGTGACCTGTCCCCAGGAATCCAGTGATGCAAGCTCCTGCCCCTTTTTATTGTGGGGATTCAGTCCTCCAAACGGGGGAATTTCTTTCGATAGTGAAAGGGATCCATTATGGGATGAATTGATTCTGTGATGGAATCGCGGCATTTATTGGTCAGTTTCGGGAAGATTATCAGAGACATTGCAGTTATGGTACGGTTGACATATCTTGTGAGAGTGCCCATTAATTCTTAGACCATTATTAGGGAGCTTATAAGAGGGAAGAAATACCAGATTCCATAGTGGCATTCATACAAAAGAGATACATATGTAAAGTACACAGCAAATACCCAATTTCAAGCAAATATATAGAGAGAGAGAGTAGATACCCACAAAAATGTTCATTATTCTATATATGTATATGCAATTTCTATATTACTTCACCAATTAGCCGGTTTTGGGTGAATGATGGAGGGGGAGAATACAGAGGGGGGAAACGTTTTCCAAATTTGGTCATATAATATATTTCTAGTGGAGAGAAACATTTCTATCCAAAAATTCATTTTATTCTTCATGTATCGGAGTTGGAATGACTAATAAAAACATCAACTTAATATGAAATTACTAAATTGTCCTTTTTATGGGATCAAAAGGGATAACACCAAACTCCGCTTTTGGTGAGAAGGGGTGTTTTTCGCCCCGTCTAGTGGCCGGGACGCTGTTCGATTGAAGCACCACGTCTGGCCATGGCATAAATGATAAATCAATTCGGTTTCCCGGGGCACTTCCCGGGAGGCCTCTTTTAATTTAATTGGTTGGCTCGTGTGGCTTAACAGGCTATCCACTAAAGATCGGCTACGTCGATGGATTCAATCGCCCCAGCCGGACCATCGTGAATTTCGCTCGGCGGCTCCGGAATCGGGAGACCACCACTTTTTCACCTGTGTTCACTGACCAGTGCAACTTGGCAGAAGGTGTTGCAGGGTGCTAGGCTTTCACGGTCTGAAGTTGACTGACTGGTCGCATGGTTCTTCCTGGCCGATGATGTCTCCACGTGGCTACAAGAAAGTCCAAAGCTTCAGCTTAAGGCTGGGGGCGTCTGTCTTCGATGGACCTTTAGGGATTAGAGAGGTTTAAGGATGTTGGTTAGCTTTGTACACACACACACACATATATATATATATATATATTTTTAATAGTTAATGAAACTCATTCACTTCTTAAAAAACATTACGAAAAATAGGATCTGACATAAAGAGTTTTGAGATTTGTTATACAATAATTCTATCATATCATCACACCATTATTAATTTTCTATTCTTATTTGATAATTCACATTTTCTTTTGGAGAATTTAATAATATCTTTTATTATTTATTTAATTTTCAATAAAATATTAGCAATTTACCAAAAATTTTCATTAGAGAGTCAACAATGCACGTGCTATGATTATTGCACAACATGCCCTCTCATTTCCCCATCCCTTATCTTTCCTTTGCGCCCGTCCCTTTCGCTTCCATTCCTTCCCTTCAATTACTCTCATTTCACTTTCCATCCAACCATGATCCTTGCTTCACCGGTCAAGTGCCCATCACAAGGTGAGCAGGCCCGAGTGCCATCCGGGTCAGGTGGTGTTCTTCCCCACAAGGTTCTGGTGCGGTCCAGCAGGGCCACCTTGTACCTTACCCTCGAGGTCTGCCTTGGCAAATATCCCCCAGGCTGATAAAAAAAAAAAAAAAAGCCCGACCTTGCTGCTGCTTTCTTTGCCAAAACGTAGAGGCTGTACTTCAAATTCCTTGTTCTAGTTCCATAACTCGAAAGCAACTTGTTGCTTTTGCTTCTCGGCATCTCTTAAGGCCTTTTCACTTACTGGGACTAGAAAAACTTCCTGCGCGGTAATAATCAATGCGACCGACCTTAGCATAATATAATAGCCGGAGCCACTAGCTTCCCTCTGTGAGCCCATGGACTTGGGGCCCAAGGAGAGCCCAACCCATTTAAGTTAGGCCCATCTTCTTCTTCTTCTTTTTTTTTTTCCATTTTCTCTTCTTTCTTTTCTCACCCCCACCGCCTTACGCCTTCTTTTACCCCTGTCGATCAACTTTTTCTCTTCTTCTCTCCATTCTTCTGGAGACATCGCCGGACACCAGCGCGGGAGAGAGGGAGAAATTTTTGCACGAAGAGAAGGTGAGGTCGGAGAGATGAGTTGAAAAGGAGGAGTTAAAAAAAAAGAAGAAAAGAATCAAGTTTGAAATAGTTAAATATTTATTTTATTTAATTTGAATTATGGTAGTAATATACATATTAGTATTTATAGGTTAGTTGAATAGTGTATGTATAAGTATAATTTTTGCTTAAATAGGTAGTGATGAATTTGTGGTAAATAACATAAAAGAAAACATGTACATATATATGTGTGCACGCTTGATTAGGAGGAAAATGATTCGGGCAGGTGGAAGACAGAAGGGAAAAGAAAGAAAGAAAGGATCGGGAAGAAGAAGGGAAGAAAAGAAAAAAAAAAAGAATTGAAGGAACGGGGACGAAGAAGGAAAAAAAAAGAGAAAGAAAATAAAATAATATATATATATATATATATAACTAATGAGTTCGGAACCATTTTAGTCTTATATACATATATCTATGGAAGTTAGTCCAAGAGTTGGATTTATGTAGGGTGTAAATCCTTTATATTAGGGATAAGATTATTTATTTGGTTAAGGTATAAATTATTATATGATATGTATTAATTTTACTATGAATCAAATAATAGGTACATAAGAGACTTGAGATACTCGCCCTGAAGATCCCATATCGTGATTAATCAATTCAGAAGCAGTGAGTACATTTTTCTATTGTGAAATCCAATGTCTATCATTAGTAATTAGTAAATATAAATTATGAAATAATTATTTGTTATATTTAAGTAACTATCATTTTAGCAAGTGTGTATATTTCGATTAAGTGATAAAGAGAATAGAAAAATGATAAGTAACAGTAGTAGTTGGACATGCATACATGATCTGCATACTGTCTATATTTGTGTATAATCATGGTAACCGTTAAGTCGGTGGAATAGAAATGGGCCTTGCTGATTTACCGCAGGATATAAATGGGGGACACAAGCGACGCTAGCTCTGTGACCCCAGTGGAATATGTGAGGTGACTCCCTTTTCGGATCCGGTCGGAAAAACAAAGACCAGAGAGGAGATGTAAGAAAAGGAGAGAAACTTGAGAGCGACGGGTCCACTTTTGCCGCCGAAGGATAATAGGTGGCCCTCGCGATTGCGTGCGAAGGGAAGGGCACGGGAAGGAGAACATTATGAGACTGATTGAGGTGCGGAGTCATGGTACCCGTTTGGGAAGAGAGGAGTATCGATATCGCCATAATTCTATCGTGGAGGTAGTACGACCCCATGGTTATTGTTTAACATGAATATTTACATCATTGCATTATGAGGGTTGTATAGAGTTAGTAAGGTTGTTAATAATCATCTATCATCGATATTTGACTAACTAGTAAAAATGGATGCAATTATGTAAGAACATATAATTAAACTAATGTTATTTCACTGTAGAATTATGTATTCACTGAGTTGCAGCTCATACTCATCTGCAAATATTTTTTTCAGATAAGAAAGATACTTAGTCAAGTGGAACCGCCAAATTTGATTCGAGGATCAACTAGGACAAACCGTAGATAGGGTACATGTAGAAATTGTGTATCGTTCTGTATAAAATGTTACGACCTGAAATTTTGAATTTGTATGAAAATAAGAGAAAATTCCACTAAAATTTCGGGTCATGACATCCTCTTGCCTATTTCTTGTTCTCATGCGTGTTGGTCTCCTCCGATCTCTGGTATTACTAGGTTCTTCGAGTCCTCATGATCAATAATATCCAATGCTCTTCCAGATTTTTGGTTGAATGGATGTTCTCCAGTTCGGAAGTTAGTATTGAGTTTCCAAAAATGACGGCGGTTCTATATATACATAAAGATGGGCTTCATAAACGAGAGTAATCCATGCCTTAAGAGTAGTACATCAAGAACTGATAATAAGCGGTACCATTCTCTCTCTCTCTATATATATATATATTTATATATAAAGCTAATGTAGCTCCGAGCTGCAGACTCCTACGTAGGTTTCTCTCATATCCGCAAATCCCGCAAGCACACCGCACATCCACGATATTCTCTCTGAAAACCAAGAAGAAGAAATCTCCTATTAATCACCACCGTCTTCATCGCCTGGAAACAAGACCGTCTCTTTCTCTTGGGTGCACGAATTATCTTCAAAGAGCTTCAGCCTTCAGCATCATCATCGCTTCCCTATCAAGCGGCCTTCCGACAAGTTACAGACTTTATCCTGACCTCATCAATTCCCTCGCGCGTCCACCTCCAGCGAGCCCTTTTCCGCACACCCCCCATATCAGATCGAGCAGGGCCAAGAGTGTTCAACAAGGAAGAAGGAGGAGGAAGGAGAAGCGAGGGACGGAGGATCAGAATAAGGAGAAGAAGATGTGCCGTGGGAGCAGGGTTTTGCATGCTGTGCATGTGCTCGGTACTGGTGGTGATACTCATCGGTCTGCTGTTCGGCTTTGGCGTATTCAAGAGCGGGTTCCACAAATTGAAGGATGCTTTTATTCCATCTGTTATGATCGTCAGCATCTGGTCCAGACTGTGGTATTCAGAAATGGCCATTCTATTACGTTATGGTGACAGGATTCTAGCTTTTTCTGCTGGGCGTCATCGCATTCTGACTGTTTCCTGAGCTCTGTCCATAATCTCTTTTATGTGAGAATGAAAATCTTCAGTAATTTAAATAAAAAATCCCCAACACGATTTTTCTTTTACAAAAAGGGTCTTACGAATCAGTTTCGCGACCACTAAAAACTTAGAGGAAAAGGGTCTCGGCCAAGTTGTCGATATGCTATCATATTCACTAAATCGTCATTGGCTAAGAACTGCTACAGGTTTCATCTGGAAAGAACTATCATCTTCTTTCATCCCACGGAAAGAACGTATCATGTGGAGGTGAGAAAGGATTGGAGACTACTAATTAGCTGATCGAAACGGGAACAAGGCTAGATTAAGCTTAATACAGACGAGAGTGGTTGATGGCTTGGGGGTTTTTACGCATAATATTGACTATACCACGTCAACGCTAGTTGAGTCATGGGTGGTTGAATCAGTTCTCGAGCTTGCTTGGAGTAATAATGGGATTCAGAATCTTATTCTTGGAGCTGATTTGACGATACTATTTCAAGCCTTGGAGTCAAGAAGAGAAGGAGCTAGGTGGAGCACACCCCTCATAAGAGCTATTCATGAACTATTAGCTCGAGATTAGACGGTTATCATTTGTGATACACATGGAGAGAGGAATCGTTGTGTGATTGGCTCCCTAACGATGTCTTGCAACTATTGTTTGATTAGGAATGAGGAATGTTCTCTTAAGTTGAACTTGTTGCTGTTTTGGAGGTATCATAGGGACCACCTTCATCTTGTTCTATTCTACTTGTTTTGAACCAGCCAATCTGCTTCTGCTTGCGATTCCTGTTAACCGAACAGGATCAAAAGCCTGGTTTAGGCTTGGTCCGGTTCAATATCCAGTTTTTGTGACGGTTTCATTTTCAAGTGCACCGTCAAAAACAAGCAATCAAAATTTAAGTCATTTATACGCAAATTCTCCGAAGATAGAAGAGTGGTTGAACCAAATTCAGTGTACGTATAAATATGCGGAGCCAATGAACGACAACCGGCAATCTTAAACCTGGTGAAGAAGGGGCGAGAACTGGAAGAGAGAGAGATGAGGATCACTTTAAAGCATGACCCCCCGACGAGCAGATCATATCACTGAGCGTCGACCCACATGAATCCGTAAACCTTCCTACCTCCTTCCCCTGGCATCGAACAGAGCCTAAATTGATTCCCTGCTCGCCTCCAGTTGACTCTTTGCACTGACTTAGTTCATCCTTTGCAGGTTGAGAACGAGTCAAGGCTCTCCTGGAGGTGGAGGTCCGATCTCGCCTTACAATCCCAAGGCACGGTTTTTTACTTTCTGAGAGCCGTAATTGCCTGCATTCTGCCATGAAGTTTCGTACTTTTTGCTCATTTGAGGACCCGCGCGCCGCTTCAGCAGTAGCAGCTGCTCTTCAATGGCAAGGAGAAGAGGAATTCTGAGAAATTGAGTGCCCTGGTCATTAAAGATAAGGATTTGGTGATGATGGTGTCTGGGGCTGCTTCGAGGTAGACATGGTGTCGCTACTTTGTTGACTGTTGAGTTCTGATGGTTTGGTTTAATAATATCATGAGTAGAAGAACAAGCTGCTTGTCGGGGGCTGAAGGTAGCCCCCCTCAAGGCTAAAACATATTTATTTATGATTTGCACTGGAAATTTATGGAGTTCTCATGCTGTCCGGGTTTTGTTAGTTCAAGAATGTTGCAAACAAAACATAACCAGCATCCACCCCCCCGCCCCCCCTACCCGGCCGGCCCATGCCCACACTGATCCAATGCCAGTCATACAGCCTATTCCACCAACCAATGCCTAAAAACTCTACCACCCCTTAGTTCTCAGAGGTGCTTCACAGTGACCGGACTCCTCACATAGTGCTTCTTACCATCCGACCACAACAGCTCCCCAAAAGTGTATTCCACGGGCTGTCTGGGTGCAATCGGCTTCAAGAACACCTTGAACGCCTTCTCCTCCCCTGCCTTCTCAAACTTCAGTTCGGCTGGGCTGACATTGACCGACACACCCTGTGGGGCCCTGACTCGTGACTTGTATGTGCCAGGAGGCCCCACGTTCTTCACCCTACGGTTGACAATGGCCCCTTTGTCGCCAAGGTTGTGGACGGTGATGGAGGGGTAGTTGAGGTCAGCTACTCGGGCTCCCTTGGGGCATGTGTATGTTCTGTTTGAGAAGAGCGCGAGCTTGCTCCTGCTGTAGCCCCTGGAGCAGAGGAAATTCAGGTAGTCATCCACCGAGATGTCATAGATGAGGCCCGGGTCCATTGCCCGGTTTGGCCGTATGTGTCCGGAGCCATATTGGAATGGAGTCCCCTTGACGAACGATGCGTCAAGAATGGGCTCGTTTCTGTTGTCCCGCACTCTGGCTGCAGATAAGGGTAAAAAAAGACGTAGATCATGAGAAAGTGCAGCCTAAATCGGCTTGGTCTAACCGTGCGACGAAGATATTCTGATCATCCTAGAATCATGTATTAATTCTACCGGTGGTCATGATTGCGGATTTCATAGCTGCTGGGCTCCAGTCAGGGTGCATTGTCCTGAGCAGGCCGACGACACCGGCCACGTGGGGGCAAGACATCGAGGTGCCTGACATGGTGATGAAAGGCGTTCGGCGCTTATCGGACGGCAGCTCACTGGGCCCTACAGCCTCCGTGTATGCAGCGATTATGTTCGCCCCTGGTGCAGTGATATCGGGCTGAGAATGGAAGATCAAGAGAGTAGGATGAAACTCAGTCAGGGAAATTACTTGCACGCAACGGCAATGACGTAAGATTGTTCGATATTCTGTATTGTGATTTCCAAAAATTACCTTGAGAATTCCTTCCTCGATCGTGTTCGGTCCCCGGGATGAGAACGAGGTTATATATGGAGAGGGCTTTATTCCTAGGACAGTCTTCGGTCGGGTCAAGTAAGCCATGGGAGCCCTGGGAGATTCATGGGAGCATCTCATCAACGGTTCCGGCTAACTGAACCAGAAAGGATACGAAACGAAAACATTTCAAAGTATTGTAGAGTTATACTTGGTGGAATTGATGTATGCGTAGAGAGATTGTCCATCCTTGTAGCTGATGTGAGCAGCAGGAAGAACATCTGTCTCTGCAATGACATCGTTCCCCTTCGACTCGTCGTCGTTAGCCATGACCATCCCCACGGCTCCTGCTGAAGCCACATTCTGACCCTTCTCGAACCTCGTGTTTTCTCCCCGGAGGCAGACCAGTATCTTCCCCTTAACCTTCTTTGGGTCTAGGCTGCCCTGACTGCAATGGTCGCTGCAGAATGCGCACAGAATCATAAGGATAGCAACCAAGCAAAGGCCTCCAAGAATCCGCACTTAGGGAGCTGGAGACTCACGCATCAACTTCCGAGGCAGCCGCGAGCTTAGCATCTGCTGCACGGATGACCGGGTAGAACTTCTCCTCGGGCAAGGCTCTACCTGAAAGGCTTGCTCCCTGGCAAAGAAAAGAGATGGAGCATTGCATTAGCATATATGAAATATCCATGGTTTCCTTCAATCTGATCATGGCAGAAGAACTTTACCTTGAAGTGCTTCTTTGGACCAATAGAGACGTAGCTCGTGAACTCGCGGTCGTTGGTGCTGGCTGCCACGGTGATCATCCACGGGCTGACATTGAGCACGGTACCAGGTCTCGGCCCGGAGTTCCCCGCAGAGGAGACCACGGTGATCCCATTCTGGACGGCATGGAACGATCCGATGGCAATCCCATCTTCGAAGAACTCAGCCCCGTTACTTCCGAGGGACATCGAGATAACATCCACCCCGTCGGAGATGGCCGCTTCATAGGCCGCGAGGATGTCAGCATCAAAGCACTCCGGGGTGACTGTCGGCGGCCCGCAAACCTTGTAGGCCACCACACGGGCCCGGGGCGACCCTCCCTTGGCAGTCCCATTGCCGTTCCCGAACACGTTGGCTCCAGGAACGAAACTTCCGCCAGCAATGGAGAGGGTGTGGGAACCATGGCCGTCGATGTCCCGCACCGAGTTAAAAGCCAAGGTGTTTCCCACATAAGCTTCGTACCCCTTGTTAAAGTACCGCGCACCGATGAGCTTCCTGTAAACATTTATCCAAAAACGAAAATAGCCATCAGGATAAATCATTCCAAGGTTCAATGGGTCAATGCCAAGAATTATTCTTGATAACTATAAGTTTGTATGCATCGTAATTTTCAAAAGAAAATGGAAAATGTATTCAAGAATGTAAGTGAGGTCACCCTGAATGACTAACACTGATTCTAAATTAATTAGGAAGAGGAGAAAACTTTGAGGGCCATCAACAGCGTTCATCATTCCAAGGGAACGGGAGAAAAAAAAACCTATAAAATTTTGACCAAAAACCCATCGTATTCAATGTGTGAATGGAAGAACAAGGAGATGATGGAGAGGAATGAACCTATTGCAATAGAATCTTTCCGTAGTGTTACGCTGACAGATACCCCGCCACCTCTTTGGGACGGGTCCTAGCCCTTGGTCGTTGAAGCTCTTCGACTCCGGCCAGACACCTACCAAAAATAGACTTAATACGGATGTTCTTCTCAAGATGGGGGCCGTAAGAGGATGTGCTTCAGCAGGGGTGATGATTGAAGGAGCCAACTTATTGACACATGAACATGGACCCACAAACTCCACTGAAAGGAGCCCAAAAGCACTCGTGGGACCCAATACTAGCAAGATACACTTACTTTTCCATGTAAAATCACATTGTCGCTCACCAAAAAGAGAGCATCAGTGGATTTATACCTTGAAAAAGGTCTAAAGAGCATAAATACGAAGGGGGGATGGGGGCAAGAAATTCTACTTTAGGGCTCCAATAATATCTTCCTCGTCAATTATCCCTCCATTTTTAAATGGTATTGTAAAACCATCATTAGCGTAGACTCTTCCATCCAATTAATTATGGATAGAGGGGCTTGAAAACCGCCAATGGAGGCTTCCAAACTATAAATGTCACTTTTTATATAATATAAAATGGATAAAATGATCATGAATGGGTTTGCTACAATAAATTGTATTTTCACAAAGAAATATTAGAAATTTCTTATATTTATATTTCAAAATTAGAAAATTTTCTTTCAGAAATTGAATGGTTTTTTGCTTTATAATATTGCAATAAGAGAAGGAAAAAAATAAAATTTTCATCTAAATCCATCCATGCATATCAAATATGCATGAATAAAACATAAAAACATACAAAAAAAGTTATGTAATTTAATTCATAAATAATTCACAATTAGGAAAGATTCATATGAATTGTTTGACTCTCTTGTCTTAATATCTGTTATTGATTTTAAAACATTGATTAAACTATTAAATATAATCGTAGAAGATTCTAAAATCATATTAAATGACATAAAAAATGCAAATAATAAATTGAAGCCCTGTTCGGTCAATTATTAGCTCACAGGATGACAAGTGAAATTGCGGTCAACGCAGAGGATTAACAGTCGTCCGAGCAGATCCCTCATGGTCAACTACAGGACATACATTCAGACAGCTAAATTGTTTCTGAATCATGCACACATCCAATCGCATCCCAAAAACTCATTCAGATAATACAAAGTTAAGACAGCAACCCCATCAAATTCCAAAAATAAAATTGCTTTAGGGGAAAAAAACATGATCGATTGAGAAATCGAATTGAAATGATTGCGCAGAGAGGGAAATGAATCAATCAGTCACCAGAATCAATGTTGGCAATGATCGTGTCTTCCCCGAACCGTGCTTTCCTCCATATGGATTGCGGAGGAATCAGTCCGTCCCTCTCCAGTCCCATGAACTCCCATGATCTCGTCGTGTGCAGCTTCCTCCCCCTGCTTGGGAACACTGATATCACCTGTGGATGCTCTGTTTTGGAGAGCTGAAACAGATTAGAAATCCTTCAGAGGGAAGGAGAGCTCCCAGATCGCGTCATTAAGCTCAGGGGACTTACTCGTTATCAACTTGGCGTGATCTTCCTCGAGGAGCGCCGCAAAGCCGTTAATATGTCGGTTGTAGGAGTAGAACATCGACTTCCGCGCCATCTCGGTGCTGCTCCAATGGCATCAGAATTGAGTTGCAGAACATATTGAATAAAATAATGCAGGGCAAGATACGGTGTACCTTCCGAGGACAGAACCGAGTAAATTATAATGGGAATTTGTTGCACTGTCGATGTCGGCCGATGTCGGGCTCAGGCTGTGAGAATGTGATCCCAAATACACGATGTACGGCTACAGTGAAGGAGAACGGAATCTGAGTGGAAAACAGGAAAGACGGAAAGACAGACAGAGAGGGTGATGGCCGAAGACAAACGAGCACATTGAGATGTTACAGAGATTAGATCACGCTGCATACACTGAGAATGAAAAAGGAAGACGACCCAGAAAATTAACTGAATCGGTGACGCAAAATCAACCCATTACCATCAACATGATCATCATTCTATGACAAATCAATTTAAAAAAAAAAGCTGGTTGGAGCCAAGAAAAGAAAATGGTGAACTTCACCTTTTTCAAGGCAGAGACCGGCGTCTTCTGCTGGACACTGAAAAGCAGAATCAGCACAAGCAGCAAATGGGATGAATCCAGGAGCGCCATCACTGTCGGAATCCTAAACTTCACTGCAATAAATATCCCAGCTTCCGGTCCGAAGGAGAAGACGCTACGAGCGAAGCAATGCTAGCTCCTGCCCCTTTTTTTTTTTATTGTCGGGGATTCATTCCCCCAACGTAGGAATTTCTTTCGATCGGGAAAGGGACCCATCATGGAATGGGTTGATTCTGCCATGGAATCGGGGCATTTATTCGTCAGCTTCGGGAAGATTATCAGAGAGATTGCAGTTATGGTATGGTTGACAGATTTTGTTAGGGTGCCCAGTTACGCTTAGACCTGATATCAGTATGGGGCTTAAAAGGGGGAAGGCATCCGAGATTCCATACCGGCATTCATACAAAAGAGATTCATATGTTGACTGTATCTGGGAAATAGCAAAAACCCAATTTCAACCTAAAAGGAAAAAAAGAAAAAGAAAAAGTAGATATCCAAAGAAAAAGGTATTTAATCTATATGTGTATATGCCTCTTTTACTGGTTGGCTCCCGTGGCTTAACTGGTTATCCACTAAAGACCGGCTACTTCGATGTGAATTTTGCTCGACGGCTCCGAAATCGAGAGATCGCCTCTCTTTTACCTGTTCAATGACCAAAAGCTATCTGGCCGAAGGCGTTGGAGGGTGCTGGGCTTTCACGGCCTGCAGGTGACTGGTCGCATGAGTCTTCTTCGCTGATGTCTCTACGTGGACGTCGGCTTGATGTGCTGATTTGTCGAGTGCATAGCATCGTTGATAGCGTCTGTCCTCAAGGGAGCTTTAGAGACTAGAGAGTTTAAGGATGTTGGTTAGTTTGGTGTACATACATACATATATATATATATATATATTTGATAGTTAATGAAATTCATTCACCTTAAAAAAAAAAAAAGAGAAGTCCGAATTTGACATAGAGAGTTTGAGATATAGAAAAGAGGTACATTTGTCCATCAATTAATGAATTTAAATTCCTTCCTATCCCTTCTTTTACGTTAATATCTCATATAATTTATTTAATATTTTTTAGTTTTTAATAACTGAAAAATATTAACATTTCTCAATTTTCCATTATACACACATAGGAAATATATGCGGTGGGACCGTTGCACAGCATAGCCCATCCTTACTATGGCACATCCAAGTTAGTTTTTCTCCTCTTTTATCTTTTCTTCCATTTCATTTCCTTCCATTACTCTCATTTGACTTAGGGTTAAGAAAAAAATTCAGGCAGTTCATATTATTCTTAATATAATTTAATCAATAAAAGTACAATGAATATTAAGTTATAAAATCACTTCTAAAATAAGAACTATCAGTGAAATACATCATCTAACTTGTAACTAATAGCACTCTAACCTTCTTGTTTTATTTTTCTAATTATATATATTATTTTTTATTTATATTTGCACATTCTTGAAATTAGTATATAGTAAAAAATTACAAAAAAAATTATCTAAAAATAGAAAGAGTATGGGAATTTTTTTCTTTATACCATCGATAATCTAATTGATAATTCAATAGAAAAAGTATCTTTGTGATTATATCAAAATGAGAGATGGATTTGTAATTTTTAAATATTTTGGATCATATATATATATATATATATATTTCCTTGCCTAAAAGGGATCATATTTTCTGCGAGTTTGGGTTTTTGCCCGTTA
Organism: Sonneratia caseolaris; assembly: GCA_900006705.1. NCBI lineage: Eukaryota > Viridiplantae > Streptophyta > Magnoliopsida > Myrtales > Lythraceae > Sonneratia > Sonneratia caseolaris. The sequence goes on along the minus strand of CXYZ01012149.1, from coordinate 941,499 downwards.
AACTCTACATGTTTAGAGGAATAATAGGTATTAGGTTTAATTCTATCGTAGATCTCTTTATACCCTTTTCGTGCCCCCATCACATTATCTTTTATTGATGGGCCCATGCCAGCCCATATCCATCCGAGCCCATGAACATAGAAGCAACAAGCCCATCTTCCCTTCTTGGCCCAGTTTAAGTGATACCCCCCAAAAATTCCATTTTACGCCCTGAAGTTTGTTATTGGGATCATTACGGTCCCTGGTACCTTCACCCGCCGCAAACAAAACGCACGAGGATGACTGGATGAATAGCTCACAGCACATGGAAATCGCTCTGATAGCTCTGGTTTCCATCTTAAGGGGCATCTTTCGTCTAGAGGCTCCTCCGAATGTCGTAACCGGCGACACATGATCTGGGTGATGATTTAAGGATTTGCAGCAAGTGAGCGCAGCGGCCGAGATTTTGGGTAATGAGGGATACAGTGTCTGCTTGCGACCAGTAAACCTTTTCAATTCACTTGAAAGACACCGCCGCAGCTCTTGGCTCTGGCCCTCTGGATGCCAAGCGGTATTACCGGTCATATATAATTTCACAGGCGTGCAGGAAAGGGAGACCGTGAAGAGGAGATTTTTGGGTGCATATATATAATTCTGTACGGTAGTAACTCGTCGAGAGAAACTTGTGGTGAGCTCCTGTTTGTTTGGATAGTCATTGTTGGGAGATTGTTTCTCGCAATAAGACAACTCCTGCCCTCAGAGTATTGTCTCGAAGTTTTCCTGCAGATTTTATGCAGGAATTGGCGTGATGCTGAAGAGAAGGCAGCAGCATGATCGATGATGTTAATACGAACCACATGATCCCTGCTGCCTTGGGTCGTGGACACAGCCTTCCTTGCAGACAAAAATGGCCGTCCGTCGGCATTGAATGAGACAGAGCGGCTGCTTCTGCTAGGCGTGGGTTAAGCTTGATGGCTAGGGATCTCCTGACGCGAGATGCATAGTTTCTCGGTATGCAAGTTCATGTAAATGTGACCGAAATGGCCACAAAGCCACAGAATCGTAGCACAAAGTGGTCGGCTACCAAGCCGATAGTAGCTTTAATACTGTGGATGTCGCTCCAACGTAGTTCATACATGTGAGCAGCACTCCCTCGGTCAACAGTATGGTCACATTATCATCATCATCATTAAAAGGATTTGCCATACTTTTCAAGTAAAAGTAATCAACGAGAGAAAAGATATTACAGTATAGCATTATCATTTTTAATAGGTTTTTATTAATTCTTATTAAAAGGGTGAGCTCGTAAATTTATTTTTATAATTGAAGGAGGGAACGGTGAAGAGGCGTAGCCGTAGGATTCCATGGGAAGGGGGCAATAGGCCGCATTTAATGGATTGTAGTGTCCGTAAAGGCGACGGCACACCGAGTAAGTTTCGGTCCCTCCGCGGCTCCGCCCCTCATCTCCGCCTGTCTCGTCTGTGTGGTGTGGCGTGGCGTTTGAGCCTAACAATCACACAAACAAAATATATATGGAAATAGAAAATAAAATTCCAAATTAATAATAATTAATTGGGCTGCGTAATTGACCAGGAATCGCATTACTTTACAGCCCATAATGTGAGGGAGAAGATAACGTGGGAATCCCTTCGATTTCGGTCTGACCTGATATAGCCCATAATTTGTTCATACACGTAAAATTAATTAAAATTTAATTTAATTACTTCAACTAAAGGTTTTCCCATGAGTTAGTGCCCATAGGATGTTTAAGGTTGATGAAGGGTCTTATTTTTCAAGAATTAATCCTAATTAAGCTCGAATTAGTTCATATTTTATTAAAAATTAGAAGGGATAATGTGAAAAATGTATAATAAAAATTTATATTAAATTTGTTACAAACTCATATAAAATCGAATTCGTTTCTACTTAAAAGTTAAAATTGATATGTGATAGTATAAAATCCTTTTATAATCCTATAAACTTTTTTTTAAAATGGTTGGACGTGGAATTGTATTTTCTTCATCCACCTTTGTGTTTATGAGCGCCACATTCTTTTTCTGATATTGGATGGAGACAACTGGCTACAAGTTAAACAATTTTCTTTCATACTAAGTGTTATATCAACTGATCACGAATTGGATTTTCGAACTCCTATTAGGTGAAATGCAAACCGATTGGTTCCGATACCATATTAAATTTATATGGTATCAAAGATGATAGAGAATTAAATCCGTTTTTATCTAAAAATCTAAACTATAACTTTTCTCTAATCCCACGGTAATGAAAACAAATTCTTAATGCCCTATTAAATTCAATTTGGGCATGATATAATTTACAATTAGAAGAGGGCAAAAAAAAAAGAAAAAGAGAAAAAGAAAAGGACAGTGGCCTCGGATCCCTCGAGAGGAAGTCTCTATTCTCTGAGGATACGCCAACATCCATGCTTTTCAAGCGATTCAGCGAACAGATTATTAGGGTTCTCTTCTCTCCTATTCCCAAGCAATGCATCCACCCGCACATATATACAACTAGCAACTTCACCCTTTCTCACGCAAACATATGTAAGTATGCATATACATATATATGTATGTATGTATGTATGTATGTATGCACTGAATTTGATGCCACCGATATGCAGCGCAGACTACCTCGTAAGGATACTCAGAAAATTTAATGTAATGTTAAAATGATATTATTAAGAGGGTCAGAATATGATCTATAATTTAATTAAAAAAATAATAAAAGTTGATAAGATTTATTTAATATTGTGCTGTTAATCCCCAATTTTAATAAGATAACCGTGTTTAGTAATTACCCAAACAGGTTTTTTTTTATAAAGTAAGGAACATATATAATTATGTGGAAATGAACAAAAAAAAATTGACGGTGGCGCAGGTTTTCTTCATCGTAACGAGCGAGTTTAAGGTCAAAGGTTTTCCCGTTCCACTGTGGAACAGGTTCATCAGACCTTTCCCTCCCTTCTCCCCGTGACCACATCTCTATATATGGTAATTAATTAATACATAAATAATTACTTTAATGAAATTTTCCTACTTCTAGAGGAGTTCTGTAGAATTTGGAAGGGTAAAAAAAAGGGAGTTTAATTTTATTTATATAAATTAACTAGTATCCGAAAATTATTAACCCTTGATTAATCTAATTTAAGTTGGATCAGTCCACTTAACGTAAAAATTATTCTAATATAAATTATTTCAATTCATAAAATTCGAATATGAGATTTTATTTAAGGAAAATAGATAACAAACTATCTTTGCTAACTTATATTGGTAGATAAGATCTTATTATATTATTAAGAATTAAGGTCAAGATAAGTTTTGCCGCTATCCAACTGGCTAGTCTCTATGTTAAATTATGTCATTGTCCCCTGCATTTCTACGTAGACAAGCTGGCTCCCTCTTGGTAACCTTCCCTGTTCATCTTCTTCTTCTTCTTCTTCTTCTTCTTCTTCTTCTTCTCTCTCTCTCTCTCTCTCTCTCGTCTCTGTGAGAAGGTCTTCCGGGCTTCCCTCCTCCATTGAAGGTCTGTGTTCTTCCACTTTCTTCTCTTCTCTGATTACATATCATCTTATCATCCCTAGATACATGAACATAGCCTGGAAATATGTACACATATCTGTGTATACGAGTAAGTATGCTTTGCTCGATGACGAGGATGCATGGAGAGCTTGTGAGTTTCCTTCTAGGATATTAAGCACTAGGCTCAAGTATATTCAATCACGGCATGCTTGCATAATGACCAAGTTCCTACATAGACATCGCATGTGAATGATGAACTTCATCTTGTTCACGAGAGTCCGTCAGGTTAACATCCATGTTTCTCTTCGTTTTTCCCAAAACGAAACGTAGCGGAGCTAGACTGATCAAGCCGTTGCTTGCGTTTCTGTCGCTTTCGGCTCAGAAAAGGTCAGAGACTTCGTGTAGTACGTTGGAGTTTAATCTTTACCAGGATTTCCCATTTCAGGGACAAGTGACTTTACCTTTGCTCTCTGTTGGATGGTACGCAGATATATGCTAATTCATGCGGTATTCCTTTCAGAGAACATCTGCGAGATGATGCCGAGCGACACAAGACCAACTTCCGTTCCGCCAGGCTTCCGATTCCATCCCACGGATGAGGAGCTTCTCTACTATTACCTGAGGAAGAAGGTATCCTACGAAGCCATTGATCTCGATGTCATCAGAGAAGTAGATCTCAACAGGGTCGAGCCTTGGGATCTCAAAGGTCAGAGAGTGATCTAAAACTTCCCCTTTCACCCTTTTATATATATTGTTGTTCTTTTGATACATGAGAATGCCTTAATGGATCACCGAGTTAAGAGTACCTGTCCATGCATGCAAATCTCGATCCACGGATTGTACAAAATTATAAGGAAGAACAGCATTTAAATAAGCTTATAAAGCAACTCTAGGGTTTTCTCCCCTACGGTGGATCCGATGCCAGTGACCACTTTATCACCTGCATGCAATGAACAGGATGAATATACATATACGATGATGTTCCATGCAAATTAATGTTATCTTCTTAAAGCGCTCCGATGAATGCGTCACGTCTTCTACCATACATATGCAGACAAATGCAAGATCGGATCTGCGCCTCAGGATGAGTGGTACCTCTTTAGCCATAAGGACAAGAAATATCCGACCGGAACTCGAACAAATCGGGCGACCACAGCCGGGTTCTGGAAGGCAACCGGGAGGGACAAGGCCATCCACCTCACCAGTTCCAAGCAGATCGGTATGAGAAAGACGCTCGTTTTCTACGCGGGCCGTGCTCCTCATGGCCAGAAGACTGATTGGATTATGCACGAGTATCGCCTCGAAGGAGACACAGCAGATATCCAGGTATATAGAAACACTGAAAAAAAAGAAAAAACAAAGAACCGAAGATTAATACTTAATTGATCGAACATTATTAATTTGTGGAAGCAAGCAAGCAACGTGTTTGGCTATTTTCCTCCTTTTTTTTGGGTAAAGAACGGGGCGGGAGACCGAAACTACTTAAAAAAAAAAAAAATCCTTAATTCCCCTAATTTATTCATTGTTTTTGGTATTTTTTAAAACGATATCGCAGGAAGAGGGGTGGGTGGTGTGCCGGGTCTTCAAGAAGAAGTACCATAGAGGTTTTCAGCTTACTGAAGCAGCCACTGCCAGTGATCATCAAGAAGAAGAAGACGATCAGACGCTGCCCAAGGATCACCAGTATCCGATGATGACGATGGCCTCGTCTCTCGGGGGAATAAAGCAAGTAATGCACCGTAACATCCTCAACTCCTTACCTTATAACAGCAACCCTCTGTATGATGGCCATCTACCGCAGCTGTTCAGTCCGGAGGCGGTCATCCCGAACGTGAGTTCCCATGACAGCAATAACCTTAACAGCAACAACGACATACTCGAGCGTTCGCATAACTTTCTGAGGCTTACAGCATCTTCCAGAAGTATTCTGCACCAGCAGGAGAGGGCACCATCGTTCGGTATGAATAGCTTATGTGGGCCATCGGATTGGTCATTCCTAGACAAGCTCCTCGGATCTCATCCTAATCATCATCATGTGGCGCAGAGCGATCAGAGCAAGGCATCCCTGGCCTCCGTCCTGTATCCTTCATGCTGTAAAGGAGTGCTGGATGGAGCCTCTGATACCACTGCTGAGCCTCCGCCTCCTCCTCCTCCTCAGAGTTTGTTTCCGTTTCAGTTCCATGGCTGCAACAGTTCTGCTGATCTCTTCAAGCTCTCCAAATAAAAGAAACGGGAAACCAAATAGGTCGTGCTTCCTTTTGCACATGTCTTATATATGTGTTCGTACCCTGCCATGGCGTTTTACGTCATGACCTTTATTAATTTGATCAATGATCCTTCACATTTTCTCGATTACTGAGTCACTAGGAGCTTCCCATTTCAGTTGTTGGGTTATATGCCCTACAGATATCCATTCAGTTGTTAAGCATTAGCTGTATATATATGATGCCACGCATTAGAGACCTGAATCATTTAACAAGAACTTTCATGATGATAACGCACAATTTTTTTCTTAGGACCATGCAGGGATTTCCGATTCTTGCATGGGCACATATATATAAAGACTAGTCACAGTGTAGCATGTTTAATTGACACGATAAAGCAACTTGGGCAAGTGCTTTCTAGGTGCTGGCCAGCTCTCACAAGCGAGATTGTCAAGCTCAAGCAACAGCCTAACGACAGAGATGAAAGACAGGAAGTAAAATTGATCGGGAGAGCACTGATCTGCCATGATCTTCTTTGCCAGTACCGAAGATGTGGCCGCCAGGGCCGGTAGCATCCTTGACCTTATATTGGAAAGTCTCTTCGGCCAGTTCTGTCCTCTGGGCACCTATCAGGAGTTGGTCGCCATCTCCCGTGCCCCTGGCGTTAACTAACTTAAGATTTATCAGCTGCGGTTCCCAATTTGTTGGCATCCTGTGGAGATCACCTCCTATTGCTTGTCTTATATGAGTTTTCAAGAGAATTAAATCTATTACATGGGAAACGGGTTTAGTGCAGCTTATATCACTATCAACTTTGGATCAAACGATGCATGATCCAATTTTAATTAATGAGAATTTGTGTACCCTTTATTTACTTTATGTTGTGTTCCTCTGAGAAGGAACATTCTGCAGACAACACGTTGAAATATAGAAGAAGAGAAATATGGACTCTTAAATACAGGAAAAGTAATATCTACAAATGTGTTCATCTCTCTCTATATGATGGAATTTTCCCGATTTACCATTTAGAAGGGGGGGAAAAAGGAACGTGAGACAGAGTTGTCCGGTGCTGGTGCTAATCATGATTCAGAAATACTCGAAATCTACGTAGGAGGGATCATTGTCCTTGTCGACATGTTGATGACCGCCGGCGACCTTCCTGTCGGCACCGGAAGTTGCGTGGGCCCCGTCCTTGGCTGCGAACTTCGAAAAGTCGACGGGCTCGGGGATGTGGGGAGGGGTGGCGCTCCTGACGAGCGCCCAGTTGACGCCCTCGAAGAACGGGTGCTGCTTTATCTCGGTGGCGCCCCGCTTGTAAGCGATCCGCTTGTTGGGCTCCTTCACGAGGAGCCCCCGGATGAGGTCCCGTGCCACCGAGCTCACCTGGTTGCTCTCCGGGAACCTTAGCGGCTGCCCCACCACGTTGTAGAGAGTCGCCCTGTTCCCGTTCCCCTTGAACGGTGTCGTCCCATGCAGCAGCTCGTACAGGAAGATCCCAAACGTCCACCAGTCCACGGCGCTCCCGTGGCCCTCCCCTCGAATGATCTCCGGGGCTAGGTACTCGTGCGTCCCCACAAAAGACATTGACCTCACGTTGGTCGGCTCCGCCATGAGCTCCGGCAGTGACCCGCCTCCCGCCGCCAGCCCGAAGTCCGACTTCGACTTCCGGTTCTTCTTCCCCGGCAGGATCCGTGGCAGGAAATTCGATGGCTGCATACATCCCTGCACCGCGTACTCCTCGTCCAAGATGCCCCCACCACCTGTCACGGTTCCACTGGTTCCGGCGTCGCTCACGTGAACGGACGAGGACTTCACCAGGGTTGGGTTGACGGAGCACCGGAGCGATAAGTCGAAGTCTGATAGCATTATATGCCCCTCGTCTCTCACCAGCACATTCTCGGGCTTCAGGTCCCGGTACACTATGCCAAGCATGTGCAGATACTCCAGTGCCAACAGCACCTCCGATGCATAAAATCTGCAGCAATCAGGAATCCATCAGAGACATCAAGTTTGTTCGACATTGTCAAGCTTTGTTGATTCGCAAGATAGTTATTAAGCATTCCAATTTATCTGTACTGACCGTGCAGCTTCCTCGGTGAAATGCTTGTTGGGTTGCTTCTGTCGGAGCGAATGGAGATTGCCTCCGCTGCAGAACTCCATGACCAAGCAATAGAACTTGTCTGTCTCGAAATAAGAGTACAGGGTGGGCAAGAACGGGTGATCAAGAAGCCCGAGTATCTCCCTTTCCGTCTGTGCCCTCTGCAGCTTGTTCCTGCTCACGAGCGAGGCCTTGTCCATGACCTTCATCGCAAAGTACGCTTTGCTCCCTCTGAGCTCGACCAGGTAGACGCTCCCGATGTCTCCATAGCCAATCCGCTTGAGCAGCCGGAAATGGCTCAGGCCGATCGTGGAAGCCTTAGACACTGTGTTTATGGCATCCCATCGCACATCTCCTCCCGTGTGGGGCTTGAGGTTCATGTTTGAGCTCTCCAGGCTGTTGCTTCGAGCACCATTACCATCCATTCCCGGGCTCTGATAATACATGTTCTTCTGCTCGCCATTAACAATCCTAGTGTTAATCGGCAGAGCTGCTGGCGCTCTACTTGTTGAAGGTGTTGGAAGACCATCACTATTGCCATGGATACTGGGGCTTGGAATCTGACGATACCCATGATTTTTACTCTTGGTTTCAGCCACCTGATTGCTCGCGGATCCATCATGGCTCCGGGGAATCAGGTCGGAATCATTGGGATCACCAATTTCCAGTTTGGGCAATTGACCAGATTTCTTGGGATTGGATTTCGGAGGACTACTGGACAAGTTGCAGGTGTTATTCTTTGCTGCGGAATCCATAGGTTGTTACTTTATGAGGCTCTGCTATCTACCAGGGGTCGGTAAAAGTCTCCTTGCAGAATGATTCTCTCTAATAAGAATAAATGACTCCGGATCAAGAGGGACTCTAAAATGATTGATGATGGAAAGGAATTCTTCGGAATCTTCTTCGGGATGAAGCTTGGTTTACCTCAATTCAGGTAGGCCCTCGAGGACTCGACATCCTTCAAAGACATTGTCATGCGATCAAACAACATGAAGCTTCCTGCAAGAGAGATTCAGGGAACTTGTTAGGAGTGTCTATTTGTTCCTGCAGAATATCTTCACTGGCTCGGGAGGCAACGAGGTTGCCTGCACGTCCGTGGACGGGATCAATCATGCAACCAGAGATTCTTCTCTCGGTTTAAAAAAAATCACAAGAATCCCAACCTACTCTGACCCACCTCAAGGAACTTGCGGGCCACGTTCAAGAGAAGAATAATGATCAGAAGCGAGAGTCTTGCAGGAAGAACCAGGGGATCGAACATCCACTACAGGACGAGCCACATTGGTTCAGCACGAGAAATTGGAGAGAAGAAGACAGCGTTTCTGTTAAATGACAGTTGAGGGAATGAGCTGGAGGGATTGGCTGCCTGCGTATCAGAAACCGATGGTTTGTTGTTCCGGGCGTTCAACGACTTTCAGACAGAGACACCGAGAGAGGAAACAGGAAGGGGTGGGGATAGACAACCTTGACAAGTTCCAAACATGAAAGAACGACAAAGCTAACATATGGAAACGGAAGAAGAGAGAGACGGAGAAGCTCTCGATTTCCACAAGGAAACGGTCAATGGAGTCTTCCATCTGTAAAAGCGGGGGCTTTGCCATTTCACCCTCCCCTGTTTGTGGCCTAAAACAATTAGTCATCTATGGATTTCACAGTCTTGTTATTGATTGTCCTTCTCCCCCTCGCTGGGGAAAAAATAGTTTTTAGTGCCGTAGTGATTCTTGACGCTATATCGAAACTGCATTTTTCAAATGAAAGTTCGACGGTGGATGGTGAAGGTGATCGGCTTGGTCGATCAAGCTTACATTTTATGGGTGTATCTTTGCCTTGTTTGCATGGAGAAGAACTCTGAAGTTGTTCTTGCAAACCCGAAATTAACATGTGATATAAGTGATATATATATATATATATGCATGATCTTCATTAAAGAAAGAAAAAAAGGAAAAGTCTTAACGGATGATAAGCAGCAGTGATATATGCTAATTATATACGTTCATATAATAAACATTTATTGTAATACTAATATGGTTATAAATTTCGAGTTTATTTGTGTGTGTATATATATATATATATGGTAATATATTTTGAAAAGATTATAAATTTTCAATTCGTTAATTATTTATTCATTTTCCAAATTGATGAGGAAAACAATGGACCGATGAGTCGGATAAAGCATGATGGGCTTCTTGGCTTCCGAGGGTGCATAGAGCGGGCATAAGCTACCGACAGAATGGAGAAGGCCGGCATGGAGGCGGATCGGCCTGGGTCTTCGGTGCACCCTGCGGTGGCGCCACTAGCCTACTTGCTGGGGACATGGAGGGGCCAAGGCCAAGGCTGCTATCCTACCATCAGCTCCTTCTCCTACACGGAGGAGCTCCAGTTCACCCATTCCAATCCCCACAAGCCCGTCATTGCGTACGCCCAGAAGACCTGGCGGTCTCCTGGTGGCCCTGGGGCGGAGCCGATGCACTCTGAGAGCGGGTTCTGGCGCCTCAAACACGACGGCTCCGTGGAAGTCGTCATCGCTCAGAGCACTGGACTCGTTGAAGTTCAGGTGTCTATAAGCCTCGGTTCTAGATCCCGCTTGTCTTGATTGTATTTGATTGTTGCTTGATTGCTTCTTCTAGTGTCGTCTTATTATTGCTGGGCAACATCTCTTTTCACTTGATGGCCTATGACCTACAAATCAGATCTGAATTTCCAGAAAGATCTTTGTAGTTGAAGTTTGTATTTTTTTTTCTTTTTTTTCCTAATATGTGAATTTTCTATTTTCAAATGCAGAAAGGCACTCATGATGCGGAAGACAAAGTTATAAGGCTTCAGAGTGAACTTGTGGGCAATGCCTCTAAGGTATTCTCAGCTAGATAATCTGTTTAACAGTGAGCTTTCTTTGTTGATTTTTTGGTAGTGGATCACTTGTGAAAGCTTACCCTTATCCAGTGTTTTACATTAATGCTGTGAGAATGAAAATCAGAGAGAAAAAATGACAGAGTTGCTATCATCATCTTATCTACTTGTGATCGTTTCTTGCTTGTCATTGGCAGGTCAAAGAGATCAATAGAGAATTCAGGTTGGTTAATGGTGTGCTGTCTTATGTGGTTGAAATGGCGACCACTCTGACGAGCCTTCAACCCCATCTTAAGGCTGTGTTGAAGAAAGTATGATATACTTTTAGAGGCTGAAAGACTGATAGGATCTTAAAATTTTCATACAATAATAATGTGGGGTCTGATGTTGCGCCTCTAGTTCTAGTCATGTTCTTAATCTTGGAGATTAGGGACCAAGCAGTCTGAAGTCAAGTGTCAAGCAAGTATGTCTCCTTTTGTTGAAGTGCTTGGTGGCTGTCTGGCTGGAAAGCTCTTGGCAGTGGATTCTTGGTGTTAGTCGAGTATCTGAAACAATTGTTCAGATTGGCTGGTCCCCTATGTGAAGGGAACTCCGATTACCATTTGTATTGCTGACACATGCTTTGTATCCGCCAAAGGCCCTGTTACTTCGCAGGTTGTTGTATCATCTTGTCTTTTTATTACGATCATAGCTCATATTAGATAGTTTATTGTATTTTCTTTACTCTGAATAAGTTTCTTGGAAAGGATGGTTCTCTCAGTATGCAATATGCAATTCTTTGTGGATAAATGCTGTGCTTGATTAGCTGCTTGATGGACGCAGAGTTTGCTGTCACAGGTTATTAGATAGACACAGAGTACACCAGATAAACTCACGGAGGTTTTCACGTTTGTTGATCTTGCTTGTTTTCTCCCAAATCTATCATACCTATTCTTACTTCATGCACACACTGGGTCTCTGGCTGCACTACCTTGTCAAGTTTTTATACCCATGGCAGTGGTTTTCATGTTTTTTCTTGTCTGATCGTTTTCTCCCAAATCAACTATACCTGTTCTTACCCTTTCATAGATTTTAGGTTTCTGCTTGCAGTACTTTATTATTTTTTTTCAAAATTAGAGTCTGAGCTCATGGCAGCAGCTTTCATGTTTGTTCATGTTGATCATTTTCTCCCAAATCAACTATACCTATTCTTACTCTCGGCTAGATTTCCACCTGCACTGTCTTGTTAGGTTTTTCCAATGTAGGATTGAATCTCATAAAGTAAGGCTGGTTTTTCCTCAGATTCACTTAGCAGATTTATTGATTCTGTAACGAACACTCTGCTCATCTTTGCTACATCAAGGCAGGGCCATTCCCCCCGAGAAGATGCAGCAAGACAGTGGTCATCATGTTTGGTTCCTCCAGCTTTTCTTTTCTACTGGCATATATATAAATGTACATACACGTAGGCAGAAACTTGGGCTTCATCCTCATTTACTTTCAGATTGAACAAACTTCCTAGTTATCTCAGGTCTTACATGTATTAGCGTGTTCCCCTGGGGAAGCTGTGATCCCTCTAGAAAACAGAGATTCATCGAGGGCCATTGGGAGCCGGAGTAATACTGGTTAAACCAATTGCTCAAGCAGCTCTGTCGACCCCATTGACCCACCACGGTCGATCACACTTAGTTTGCATAGATGAAGCGGATGAGGAAGCACATTGCTGGGCGGTACTCTTTTTTTGTTTTTTTAATGGAACTTTCACCATTTTTTTACTGATTTTTCCATCTGTGCAGTTAGATTTGCCGCAATAATATTAATGAAAGATTTCTTTGTTCAATCTCAAATCTTTGATCCTCAAACTCCAAACCGAAATTCCGTGCAGGCTCTAGCATCTCGAAACTTGCCACTATGCTCGACTTTGCAGTCTCCATCGAGAAGAGCAGGGCGAGTGTTATGTTTCTGTGGACTAACAAGTAGAATGTCCAAGGAATGGAAGAGACAACTGCTCCCAAAGGGTTATGAAACTTCTGTCTCCAGATCATCTCCGCCTCAGGGATGTTCTCCGGTGTTTGGATTGGATGTGATATCGGGATCATGGGCAGAGAATCCCGGCCCAGAATTGGCCCGTCCAAACCCTGAAACGGCCCATACCATCCCATAACTGCCCTTATTGGGTTGAGGGTGATTACGGGGCCGGGTTAGAAATATAGGTCCATCGAACCGTAACTGGCCTGGACAGTTATTCCACTGAACTAGATTGTTATCACCTGAACCCACCTAGAACCACCAAAGTCCTGTTAATCAATTATTGAATTTTTTGTTGGATCACTTTAATTTTTTAAAAAATATTCATTTAAAAAAAAGACAGTTCGCTTATCATACTAGCTCAAACCGTGAACCGGTCCACTTATAACCGTTCCGGGTAGGTTCATATGTGCCTGAATCACAGCTCATAACTGGACCGGCCTGCTAAGTGAATGAGCCGAACTATAACCGGATCAAATGATTTCAGTCCCATTTTAAACCGACTTGGACCGCCCTCTTTTAACACCACTAATCATGGGAGGAGCCGTCAGCTTGGATTGCAAGAAATGATTAAAGCTTCAGGGCAGTGAAGAATCGGGGTAGGAAGAAGTCAAAGGGGATGCCAAGCAGTGAGGTGGAGGAAAGCAGGGAAAGTCGGGGTGGGAAGGGGTCAAAGTGAGTGCCAAGCAGTGAGATGGGGCTCCAGAGCTTAGCTGTCCGATGGGCCAAAGTCAAGCGAAGCACACCTACTGCGGTGATTATACTAATGCTTTCGTTTACTTTTGACTCATCATCAACAAGACATCTTCTCGAGCAGGACCTTTCCTGCTCGTGTTTCTCTCATCGCGAGGTCCATAGGACACGGATCCCGCTGCGGCTATTTATTTCATCGCTAGAGCTTCGGTCGTGAGATTGTGTGCTCGAAATAACGCATAGAAAAAGAAGACAAGATCAAGAATTGAGAGGTTGGCAGCATGAGGGACAATAAAAGAACTGGGATCATGTTCCTCTATGGAATTTTCTGGGATCGGTGAGTGGGGACAGCTGTTCATAATCTGGCACCGGTTCGTATGATTACGTGCATGTGAGTTTCCCAAGGAAAAGGAAGCCCCAGATGCATTTCCCCGATAGACAATTCCGGGGAAGTCTTACTGCCAAGAAGACCAATATGCTCCTCACGTTGGATCGGCCGAGTTGATTAATACATCTTTTTTCTCAAGTTACTGATCTGATCAATTTGGATCTGGATCGAAAACAGCCCATTAGCATCGTAACATAAGCACCCTAGGGGGAAAAACAGAACCGATTCGATGTTTCTTAAGTTCAGTTTATCCCTCAATTTTCCCCTTTTCCCCCCCTCTAAAACGGTTGATTTTCTTGAGCCTGACCAATTGGGAGGTCGACGATGAGCCCCAACCGGTGACAGTGAACTTGTCCTGACCGAGCCTGGAATGGCCGAGCCGGGCACCTTTTAGGCTAGATTCAGTTTCCACAATCTCGGGTCACTTCGGATCACAACATACGGAGCTTTCATCTGACGTTTCCTTCTACGCCACACAGCGTAATTTCTCGTCTTCCTCACGATCAACATCGCCGTTAACAGCCAGCTGGAAAACGCGGTGAAAAAGTCTAGCCGGTGATTAGTCTTCGGGCCACCGCTCGTTCCACAGCAGAAGTCTTTCCCCACTAATTGACTTCTCAGAAAATGAAAATCGGGGGGGAAATATCCAAAACGCATCTCCGACCGAACACACTTTTAAAAACATGGTTTCACTTTGATTAACGTTATCGTAATGAGCACTGCATCAATCATAGAGGTAGCCCCGTGTCCCCACTTACCATCCCGATATTTTGAACGAATGGGAAATTGATAATTAAGAAGGGGGAATTAAAAAAATGAATATCATTACTTGTAAAATTATTTATTTTGTTGAATTTAAGTTGTAAAATTTTTAAAATAACTTTTTCGACCATAAAATTTAACTTTCGTAACATAATTAAATCACCATCATAACAAATCATTAACTTAAACTTAAATAGATATAATAATATGGTAAAATATCGACGTGGAGATTATTTTATTAATGTTATTATATTTACATCATCATGGTTTAATGACTATGTATGATGATGACTTTAAATAGATTATAGAAGTGAAATTTTAAAATTGAAAATGTCAATTAAAATTTTTATGATAGAGAATAATTTTATGATTCTTAGAATATTTTTCTCATCATAAAAGTAGTAATCACTTTGTAATATAGCCTATGAACTAATATCGGTTGGTTTGATTTGATGAATTAATATATTTTTTTCTTAAATGTAATATTTAATTTAAGTTTTGTAAATAAATTTTTTATAGCTAAATTAGTCAGTAGCATGGTGGGGTCGAACAAGAAGAGTATACGATTAATTGTTAGCTATGGATGTATGCTCACAGCAAGCAATTGTTCACAAACACCCCAAGTAAACATATTTAATGGATAATTAATTACCCACAAATCTAGAATCTTGCCACCTGGTTGAATTTTGTCAATCCATACGGGTATGTGTGTGTGTACATATGTATATATATAGGTGCATGTGTGCATATGAGCAAGACACACAACAACAAAATGCCCGCGTGAATTGAACAAGACATATAACAGACGGGAGGTTTTTGATAAGGGGTCTCTGTCTCCAGCTCCTAATTGCTTCACCGTCGGAATCTCCAAACAAATCCCTCAACGACATCCCTCTCTTAATCCCGGCCTGCTTCTTTTCCCCAGGTTGTCTTTGGATCTCGAAAAGCTACCCTTTCAGTTCTTAGAAACTCGTCGGGGTTTGATCGTATCGAGTTTCTCACGGCATAATGACGAGGAAGAGGCTAATGCCAACCTTGACCTTTCCCCTCCTCCTCCTCCTCCTACCGTTCCTCTGTGTCGTCCATAGTAGCAATGTCCAAGCTCGTGCGTCCCTTCCAGCCGGTGGCTCGATGGGATTCGACCCGGTCCGTGGACACGGGCCCAACGGGGGAGGTGCCGAGCTGGAGCACACGAGGGAGCTGCTCCGGAGGGACATCAGGCGTTACCAGATGATATCTGCGAGGCACCGGGAGAGAACTGTGATGACGAGGAGGAAGGCTCGGGAAGAGGAAGTGCCACGGCCGGGAAGCACCGACTGCCTGAACGGAAGCACTTCAATGGAGACGCCAATGATTGCAGGCCGGGACTATGGAATTGGGCAGTATGTGGTGCAAGTGAAGGTGGGGACTCCCCCGAAGAAGTTCAGGTTGATAGCTGACACGGGTAGCGAGCTTACATGGATGAGATGCTTTTATGACCGCCACCGGCCGCGCCGCCGCCGCCCAGGGGTGTTCCTGCCAGCCAACTCCTCCACCTTCACCACCATCCCTTGCCCGTCCCGCACCTGCAAAGTAGATCTCATGAATCTCTTCTCCCTTGCTCGGTGCCCCACCCCGTCTTCCCCCTGCGCCTATGACTTCAGGTATGTATATGACCGCATTGCGTCCAAGTGATTGCCACGAACCCGTCCAGTGAGTTGGCCACACACCCTAAGACCATGGACTACAATAGAGGATGTCTGCACTATGCAGGAAAGTGGGTCTTGAAGTTGCAAAGTGAAAGATCACATGATTATCAATGCACCTTATGATCATCGTCATATTGTTTAACATCAATGAGTCGTTTTTCATTTCCGTTCTTCCTCTTGACATATAGATACATGGACGGATCGTCTGCAAGGGGCATCTTTGCTTACGAGACAGTAAGTGCAGACCTCACAAACGGGGCCGAGATGAAGCTTGAGCGGGTGCTAGTTGGGTGCAGCGAGTCGATCCAGGGGCAGGGGTTACAGGCCGTTGATGGGGTGCTTGGCCTGGCCTACAGCGAGCACTCCTTCACGGCGAAAGGCGCCCGTGAGTTCGGGGGGAAATTCTCGTACTGCCTGGTGGACCATTTGAGCCACAGGAGCGTCTCCAATTATCTCACCTTTGGCCAGAGCCACGCCCGCAGCCTGCTGCTTGCGGATATGCGGTACACCAAGCTCGATCTCCGCGGGGCACTCAGCCCATTGTATGCAGTCGACATCTCAGGTATATCGATCGGAGGAATGATGCTGGGAATACCGCTCCAAGTTTGGGCCCCCAACAATGGTGGCGGCACGGTGATCGATTCTGGCACGAGCCTGACCTTACTGGCAGCACCAGCGTACATGCCGGTTACTGGGGCACTGAAAGCCTCCCTATCGAGGTACAGGAGGGTGAAAGAGGAACTTGGGCCGTTAGAGTATTGCTTCGACTCCACAGGCTTCGATGAGTCTCTGATCCCGCGACTGGCGATACACTTCAAGGACGGAGCCAAGTTCGTGCCGCCAGTGAAGAGCTACGTGATAGATGCTGCTCCCGGCATCAAATGTCTAGGCCTGCTCTCGGTGAGTTGGCCCGGTTTTTCCGTGATAGGCAACATTCTGCAGCAGAACCATCTTTGGGAGTTCGACTTAGCAGAAGGGAAGCTAGGATTCGCGCCGTCTTCCTGCATATAGCAGTCCCTTTTCTGCTTCACCCTTTTTTCCCTACATGTTAATACTGTAAGTCCGTCTGTACATGCTGCAAATCCATTGTAGTCTGTGCTCTTCTTTTCTTTTCTTTTCTTTTTTTAATATTGTAATGTCAAATTTGAATAGCTATGTATCAATTTAAGAAGGTCCACACTCGAGCAAGATGAGGAAAGATTTCTCCTCTTGTCCTCTCTCTGTCTCCTCCTCCTCCTCCTCTTCTTCTTCCAGAAAACGTTCCCTTTCAGGCTCATAGCTAAGTTTCCTTACGACTAAGGAAGCTAATGGATCAGGTAGTGGTGATGAAGCCGATGAGACAAAGGACAAGCAGTCGGGGACCTTTAACAGACATGTTTGTTGTAATTATTGTGGGGGAGGAGGTCAGGCGAGGGAGTGGTTATTAAACTTAGCATTAATCAAGGCACATCGTCCGCTTACCTGCTATATCTTATTATTACGACCATTTTCTCATATATTTTATTTATTCTTTTGTTCGTTTGCGTCGTTGTGAGAGTGTGGACGCAATCCATAAGGGAACAAATATCTCACATGTCCGAAAGTCATCGTCCCATGTGCAGCACCCCCACAGCCATATTGCTTTCGGCCGCTCGATTTGTGACGTGCTTCGTCGTCTTTCTCTTCCGACCACTTCGTTTCAGATGCGATGAGATGCTCGAAGCTCGGGTCTACACCTGCCTCTTAGACGAGAGACCACGTCGGAGGAGACGAGATCCGTGAAGCCATTGAGTGGATTCGGCCGATCTGTTCGAAGACGGTGACACGATAGCAGGGTACGGTAAGACTCGATCCTTAAAGGGTACCGTAAAATGGTGCTTGGAAACGTTCGTCTCAGGAAGGCCATTGAGCAACAACTTCCTCTGTACAATCGAACCTCCGAATACTGGTTTGAAGGTCGGGCCTGAGTTCTGGCGGGACCCTGCTCGTATTCATCTTGGGCTGACCTCAACGGGGAAGTTTGGGCCGGGCCTAAGTGAAACCGAACAACACAGGCCCGTATACGTGTACTTGTTTCGACTGTCTTGGGTCCGCGTGAAGACCGGCTTCTGCGTTAAGGGTTTTTCCCAATGAGGGTTCATTTCTCTCCCATTTTCTCCATCTTAAGTGCCAAAATCTGAAACCTGCGGGGATGGATGGTACGGCCTCGCGAGACCCGACATGTGGTATCGGATCGTTTCCAGGCCCGACAATAGGGGGACATCTATCCCTCTCGAATCACTGGTTAATCCATCGATCGACTAGCTCGGTGGGAGGGGACGTGGGCTGATGATGCCCATTTTTGTCTCCGTCCTTGTCCCACCGGTCCACTCCTCCTATAACGAGCCATGTGACTCTCTCAAGTCTCGAGTGGTCACTAACTACCACCCAGCCGGAGCGACAGGCAAAGGACCATATAGTGAAACTAATCGAGAGTTCGGGCATCACATTGTCATGACTTCACCTTCTTGGACCAATTTGCACAATTTTAATGTGCCGGGAATTCATATTAAATTGAAGAACCTGGTGGCAGGGCTGGCATTAGGTTTGTGCCAGATCGATTCAATGAATAGAATAGATCTGTGACCGGCACGAACATGTCAGTGTTAGCTTCCCTTCGACTTTGACCTTTTTCTTCCCCTTCTTATTGTAAGTAGGAATATTGGACATGAAAATAGAATGCATATGAATCTAACTACTAATATCGAGCCAAGAACGTGAGTTCTCCTTTATCCGGACTAGCAGGTCAGAGGTCCAATTCCAATTTTTATTATTTTTCGATGTGCACGGCCTTATAGCGTTTAGTATTCTAGTCCCTATTTTCATATATTTTCCTTATGGATGGATCGGTTGGAAACCTGCACGAGTGCTGAGGAAGCCTAGCGCTTTGAGTAAGTCTAAGAGTGGCTTGGACTCAAACACCGTACGCACGATGAGGTGGAGGCTGTCAAATGGGATGTGCAGACCAAACAAATCCCAGATTAATGGTGGTTGGCCCGATGCAAGCGAATGTGGAGATTTGTTGAGCGTGTCTTGCATTGAGCCAAAAGACCGTGAGAAGATTCGAAAGTGAAGAAAATCCGTTACGAGTTTTAGATATGAAATTCAAGAAGGAAGAAAGAAAGAAGAGTGTCAGTGATACTTCATGCTCAGCATCATAGTGCTAAAAGGCGTGACGTATTTGGCATTGTATAATGTCACGATACTCACAGCGAGTGCCAAGAAACTATTGGCTAGAATACTTGAGGTTACCAAATGTTGCCACATTCTTTCCAGTGCTATAATATCAAGATTGCAATATATTGGATATTTAATTATTTTCTTGTGAGAGAGATTTTCTTATGATAATACATCCATGAGATTACGATATCATAATATATTAAATTATGCATTAAAATTTAAAGTAGATGGAGTCATGATGATATATTATTACATGAGGATATGAGAGTAACTTGGTGAAATATTTATGGTACTCCTCTTCAATTGGGCCCTCCCGGCGCTTTCCAGAAAAGTCCGGAGAATGTTCCAGCGAAAGACGAGAACCGAAGATCTCAATGACAGGATATGCCATTTCGATCCTCGAGATCATGGTTGGTAATTTGCTTGCATATTTGACCCTCGAACTATTCTATTTGACCATAGTTTGACCGAGGGGCAAATATGCAAGCAAATATGAATTTGCCATATGCCATAGTTTGACCATGGAATATGCCTCGTGTCTCCAGCACTTACACTCCTCAGTTGGACGGGTGAACTTCGCTCCGGGAGTTCAAGCTTGGTTTTGAGGAAACTGGTCACAATGTTGCTGGTACTTCCTTTGCTCGACCTTCTGTGATGGAGTGTTTTTTCTCGACTCTCTCCAATTGCTCCACTCGACCTTGAGACCCGAGTCCTATTTATCCTTGCAAGGGGGGATCCATGACCCCTAGTTTCTAGGAAACAACCTAACTTCCATAACCACCCACTCCCACACTTCTAGGGGCTGCAGTTGGATAAGGTTGATTGCTTCCCAGCTCAATCATTCGATCAGTACCTTGACCGAGACTTCATCGTTCCACGACTGGAGTATACCAGGTCTGCCTGAGTGCCACCCACACTCAGTTCGGTCGTGGGCACCACGCCCTTTCCTTGGACCAGTCGCTGATAGCATGGAACATTTGCGTCGCTCGCTCGTGAGCGCCTTCCCTAGTGGGTCTTTCGGGAGCACCCGCGCGTTCGTTGCTTGCCAGCTCGCCCTAAACGGGTCTTCCAGGAGAATAGGGTGTCCAGCTCACTTGCCCTTGATCGTGTCTTGCGGGATTGCCCATGCCCGCACTTCTTGCCACTTGGCTTCCGCCTTGCTCGCCCGAGAGCAAGTCTTGCGGGAGGATAGGAGCCCAGCTCACCCGCCCCTGACCGAGTCTTGCGGGAGGATAGGACGTTCAGTTCATCCGCCCCTGACCAAGTCTCACGGGATCCCCTATAAAGCCTGGTAGCTTGCCCTTCTGTTCCCACTGATCCTTCAGCAGTCTTTCCTCGATCCTGTTCCTGACTACCATGCCATCGAGGGTCTGCCTAGCAGCCATGCCCGTGTTCGAGCATCAAGGGGCTGACACATAGGATGGCTTGGGGTTATGCCTACCTGACCCGACTTTTGCCCACCAAGTCATGACGACTGTTCTGGTTTGGTGTTGATTCAGGTCAGTCCCCTCAAGGCATAGTCCTATCCATAAAGCTTTACGGGTGCGAGTACTGATCCAGTTCGTGCTCGGTCCTTGTCCTACGCAATCACATCTCTCGAGTCATTTTCGCCGCCCAGCCGCCCCCACCCCCACCCCCCTTGCCTGGCCGGTAGTTTTGACCTTTTCTTTCCCCATTGCGCACACTAGAGTCTCCCGTGCATCGTCCGTCGGCACATCTTGGGACCATATTGTACATTTTTATTGAGCTGAAGATTCATATTAAAGTAAGGAATGCGACTCGTCCTACCCGATTCAAGGACATGGTGGCACGCTTGCCGTTATCTCCCGTTGCCGACACCCCACTTTAAGCAGGTGAAGTAATGGCATTAATTGATTGGTAGGAACACACTCTATCTTTTCCCTTGAATTTTTCTTTTTTTAATTTTTAATATAACGACAATCATTTGCATTCGAATTATAACTAATTTAAATTTAAATAGGTTAACTTTACATGATGATGTGAAAATATGAATCAAACTGTTGGTACTATATCAAGAATCTTTTAATCAATAATACCTCCCTTTTGGTATTTAAATGACATGTTAGATCTAATTCAAATTTTCATTATTTTTTTACATTAACAATGCAATAACTCTTAAACCCTATGGATTAAATTAATTTATATTCGAATCATATTTTATCTCGTAGCAGTAAAAATAATTGCAGTAAATTTTATTTATTCAGAAAAAGTCGTAATTAGTTAATTAATTACCTAAGCTTATTCTATGCAATCAATACTTATTTATTTATTTGGTAAGTTTTATAGTATTTAATACCACTTTACCCTTATCTTTACAACGCGAGGAGTCAGGAGAGCGGAGCAGCGACGGAAGAAGTGAACTGATCGGAGTGGGGAGAGGGATGGGAAAGAAGGCGCTGTTGATCGGATGCAATTACCCGGGAACCAAGGCGGAGCTGAAGGGATGCATCAACGACGTGAAGCGGATGTACCGCTGCCTCACGGAGCGCTACGGGTTCTCCGACGAGGACATCACCGTCCTCATCGACACCGACGACTCATACGTCCAGCCAACCGGCAAGAACATCCGCCGCGCCCTCGAAGATCTCGTCCGATCCGCCGAGCCTGGCGATCTCCTCTTCGTCCACTACAGCGGCCACGGCACCCGCCTCCCCGCTGAGACCGGCGAGGAGGACGACACCGGCTACGACGAGTGCATCGTCCCCTGCGACATGAATCTCATCACTGGTACTCAATTCTCACCTCTGTTCCTTCAGAATCTCCATGTCAGGACTTGTGTTCTGATGAGTATTAATCATCGGTTGCATCGCCTTCCACTGTCTCGACTGAAAAACAAGTCTGATCTCAGAGTTGATAAGATCTGTTCGTAAGCATCGTGAAATCGGATAGATCTCAGTTATACCTTCGATCAATTCTTCGATTCTTCTGGATCCCGTGATTAAAGTTGAATTTCTATTTAATTTAGAGTAAATTGGAAAATAGTGCAATTGAACAGTGCCTGTTATGCAGATGATGATTTCAGGGAGTTTGTGGACCATATCCCCGAGGGCTGCCGGATAACGATCGTCTCTGATTCATGTCACAGCGGAGGCCTCATCGAGCAGGCCAAGGAGCAGATAGGGGAGAGCACCAGGCGCGAGGGAGATGAGGACAGTTCGGGATTCGGATTCAAGAGCTTCCTGCACCAGAAGGTACAGGATGCATTTGAGTCTCGGGGCATCCACATACCCTCGGGGCTGCGCCATCACCACGGGCACCGTGATGAAGAAGGGGATCGTGAGGCGGAGATCGCATATGGAGAGTATGGTTACTTGAGGAACAAATCGCTGCCCCTTGAAACTCTGATCGATATACTAAAGCAGAAGACGGGGAAGGACGACATAGACGTGGGGAAGCTGAGGCCGACCCTCTTCGATCTGTTCGGGGAGGACGCCAGCCCCAAGGTGAAGAAGTTCATGAAGGTGATACTGGACAAGCTACAGCACTGCCACGGAGGAGACGGCGAAGGCGGCGGTGGCTTCCTGGGCATGGTGGGAAGCTTGGCACAGGAGTTTCTCAAGCATAAGCTCGATGAGAGCAACGAGGGGTACGCAAAGCCTGCAATGGAGGTCGAGGTAGGAAGCAAGCAAGAGGCCTATGCTGGAGCTTCAAAGCGGTCATTCCCGGACGGGGGAATACTGATCAGCGGTTGTCAAACCGACCAGACTTCGGCGGATGCGAGCCCCTCGGGAAATTCCCACGAGGCTTATGGGGCTCTTAGCAATGCCATACAGACCATAATAGCCGAGACGGATGGGTCGGTGGGCAATCAGGAGCTCGTGATGAGGGCGAGGGAGATGCTCAAGGACCAGGGCTTCACTCAGCGCCCCGGTCTCTACTGCAGCGACCACCATGTTGAGTCTTCCTTCATTTGCTGACCCGGTTCGGATTGTGATTCTATAGCACTTGCTTGCTTGCTAGTTTTTACCAGTGAGAGAGAGAGAGAGAGAGAGCTGAATGACTGTGCTTGATGCTATTGGAGCTTTGTGTGTGTGGCCTTTGTTGCTTTTCACTGTTTCTCGTCATCGAAGTTTCTTCTTTTGCTCGATAATAAACATCCTTATTACTGAAGTTCGGGAAAGTAAGATTGCTCTGTCACGATGACGACTCTTATCGCCTCGATCGTAGCATTACACTCTCATTGGATGAACCAATGCCGTCTCCTCGCCTCTCATCAAGCAAAGAACTTCAGTGCTGAGACTGGTGAGCACTTGAAACGGGCGAGGCCGCGAAATTCTCGAGGAGCCCAGCTTAGACGGCTTGATAATTGGGCCTCGACATCATGGGCTTTAAAATTGAACCAAAAAAATCCACTCCAATTTTTATTTGAAGATCCGTAGGAGCAGTCACAGACCAAAACACAATGGAGATATTACACTCGAGCATTAAGGACGGTGAGCTCATGATCTTTGAGCTACTTGTCCCTTCTTTTGGTGATCCGAATGCAGCAGCGTTCCGTCGCCCGATCCGAGACACGGTTGGATAATACGGAGTAGATATCAAGAGATCTTACGGGGCTCTACATTTTATGTGGTGGAAAGATACGTGTATGGGAAGAAGGTGAATAAAGAAGTGAGATTCCATCCGTGGTTCACCGGTAATAACGCTTGACAGGTCTTACTGGTGCAAGATCCAATCCGGCAATCAAAACCTAATCCAATCTTTAGGGTGGGTCCATCTACGGTTGTGCAAGGTCAAGCATGTTTCTTGGCAACAACTGTCACGATTATGGAAGGCATGACCAAATGGATACACATGTCTGAAGGGATTGCTTTCTTTCCCACTTTGTAACCAACCTCTCGTTACCACAAAAAGGACAGAGAACTACGTGCGGTTCCAACATGTGTTCAGACAAAAAGTGCAATGAGGGATTCGATTACATAGGATTTTGAATCCGCCAAAATGTTTGAAAGGCTAGATCACTGTCCTATGCGTGGAAGGAGCTAAGACGGTGCTTGGCTTGGAAGATCACCCAACCACAACAATGAATTCCATCATCCGACCCCGCCCACCTTCCTCCTCTATTATCTGTCCCTCTCAGTGACGCTGACCGCCCTTCAACCCCTCCCATTTGGCAGCCCACCGGAATCCATCCATCTTCTTATTCTTCTTCAATCATTAATTACATCGGCAATTTTGGGCAGCATCAACAAGAAAGGGTGTGATATCGACCCTGACCATGAGTGATGCATCTCTGTTCCCTTATTCCTTTTAGTCTCCTTCATATATCTTTAAGCCCGTCTAAGCAACATTGAAATATTCCGTGGGTTGGTTATTCATGAAGTCTGCCCTACTCTGTACGTGGACCATTCCCCGAGTCTCCATCCGCCATTGATCCTGCTGGATAACTCGTTGAGACTGGAAACTATCCGTGCGATGATTTGCATCCCACGACGGCCGCAAGAACTCCTGCTACCAATGGGTTTCAGTTTGTAGGCTTAGGTTAACCGCTGAATTAGGAAAATCTCGCTCATATCGGTGCACTGCCCTCTCTGCTCTTTGAGGTAAGGTAGCTGCAGTTGATCGAAGAGATGGCCGGAGGCGGGGGTGGGTCCGGTTGATGGTGATGGCGAGTGAGGCCCTGTGGAGGCCATTTGGTCAAGTCTTACAAATAGAGACCATCTACCAACAGAAAATTGACCTAATTCAAAATTGAATATATCACAGTTTTATTACACTTTCTCCATGTATAAAGAGTGAAATTCAAAGTAGAAAATAAAATACAGGTGTCAATTAGTGATCATAAAAGATTGTCCGATAAAAATTAATGAAAGTAACACGACATTTTAGAATCTCTCCCCGAGTAAATGGGCGCGGTCTCGTCCGGCTCTGCTAGACCGGCCCGTCCCTCACCTTTCGAATAATTGCTGATAGCTGACTTGGGGATAGAGGGAGGCGAGCAATATCCATGAGAAGAATTTTTTTTTAATTAAAAGGAGGAGAGGGTGAGGGTGAGGGTGAGGATGGAAGTTGGGATTCGAAAAGGATGGAGCAAATCTTGGAGGGCCACTTGTCCTGGTATTGATATAATCATTAAATTAACTATTTATTTGATTTTTATTATAAAATTTTAATATTTATTTATTTATTTATATTTTTTGTGTAATTAAAAAAAAGAGAAATAATGGATTAAATGGCCCCGTCTATAAATTTGATAATCAAAATCAGAATTTTCTCGAAATTTTTGGTCGACAGGAAGAAGGGCAACTATTAAAGTCTGTTTCTTGCTAATTTTCTCTAATTATTATTGTTATAGCTAATTTAGAATATGAAAAGGAACATTATACCCTTCAGTTCTCGGGCAGATAAGCTGTCCCTTTTGTCTCTTTCTCTTCTTTCCCGGGCCCCAAAATTGTCTTTTCCTATTTATCTCTCTACCCTTTTCCCCCTCCGATCCATTCCAAATTCCAACCTCTCTCACAGACTATTGCTACCACCACAGGCCTCCGTGACTCCTCTGCCCTGATCAACACACGCACAGCTTATCCTTCCGGAGTATCGCCACAGATCCATAGTTTCTTCTTTCCATATTACTCGCGATGAGCTCGAGATCATCGTCGGGCCGGTGGAGGCAGAGATGGTGCACCCAGCCGCTGGAGCCGCTGATGGAAGGCCCCGACCCTGAGATGCAGGAGGACGGCAACAGGAAGGAGAGCTCCTGGGAGTTCATCCGCGACTGGTTCCGGGTCCAGAAGAACTTCGGCGTGGCCGGCAACAACTTTCCCAACGGCACCTCCCTCTACGGCGGCAATGGCATGCCGACGAAGTCCGGTGACTCGAGTCTCCTCCTGGGTGTCCTAGGCTGCCCGCTTGCCCCCATTCCGCTGGTGACGGAGCCTCTCCACCCGCTTCACATTAAAGACAACCCCAACATTGTAAGCTCTTCCTCTCTTTTGTTTTCTTGATATATATTTATACATAGATAACAAACCTACGTAGCGATTTACACGGACTCCGGTGACAAAATGACACCGTAATAGAACCGCATTGTCCAGATGACACGGTATTATAGGATATGGGTCAACTGTGAAGTAGCTGGATATGCTTTAACTGATTAGTGACATTGCCGATTTTGGTCGCCGGTGGCAGGAGACTTCTATGGCTCACTACATCATACAGCAGTACTTGGCGGCGACCGGCAGCCTGAAGCGGCGGATGGGCGAGCAGAAGAACATGTACGCTTCGGGTAGGGTCAAGATGATATGCTGCGAGACAGAGATATCGTCGGGGAAGAGTGTGAAGAGCCTGGGGACGAGGAGCGAGGAGAGCGGGTGCTTCGTGCTGTGGCAGATGTCACCGGGGATGTGGTCCCTCGAGCTGGCCGTAGGCGGCCACAAGCTCATCGCCGGCAGCAACGGCAAGATCGTGTGGCGCCATACCCCTAGGCTCGGCACCCATGCAGCCAAGGGCCCTCAACGCCCGCTTCGCCGGATTATTCAGGTGCGCCACAGTGACTTCCAGCTTTTTACTTCAAACGCTTGTCATTAGTAGCCCATATAATTGCAACATCGAGTAACATGCAAATACAACTTCCATCAAAGAGAGGAAGAAAATCAGGACCTGGGGCTTAAATTTTTGGTCGGTTTATGACACAGCTGATAGAGTTTATACTAGAGATTAAGCTTATTATCGATAATTGTAGCACGTTGGAGTTAGATCGACATAAACGTGAACAAGATTCAAATATTGCGGTAGATGATGAGCCAACGAGAAAAAGAACTGGGTAGATTGAAAGATGAGAGGGGAAAGAGAAAAAAAAAGGGGGAGGAACAGTGGGGGGATGGGGCCCAGTTACAGGAGGAGGGGGGAGGAGGAGCTGACAGTGATGGAGAAACTGTCTGATGCTTTAGCCGACAATTGTCTACAGAGGGTGGAAGATGGCACGTCCGCTTTCTCAGTTTGTTCTTGTGACGCCATCCTACGTTGCTGTCACCAATAATTCCCTCTTTCTTTCCCCCACCCTTACCATGAGACTAACCTCAATTCTGATAGATGAAGACAGGGAATAAGGATTGCCGTTAATCTTATGGATGAGCATTCAATAGAGGAAATCTCTTCGTTACCGGTGAGATTTTACTACACTGCAGTAGGAGAGCACTTGGTGAACCGAAATTTCTCAGACCTTATTGATCAGCATAAGAATTTGTGTTCCTCTTGCCTCGGGATTGGGAATCTCTCTCTGGTCTTTTTTGGGTTCTCAAAGCACCACACTACACCTTCGGCCACTCGCTTGCTAGCTTTTGCTTTTTCCCTTTCTCTTTTCTGACTGCCCCTTGTCGTGTCGTTTGCACTCTGGTCCCTCCTTCCCGTTCTCTGATCCGATCCGATCTCCTCCTTCGTTGTCCCGTTGAAATTAATATATTTTTATTTGTCTATTTCGATTCTCGTAATAGGGATTGGATCCAAAGAGCACGGCGAGCCTCTTCGGGAAGGCACAGTGCCTTGGGGAGAAGAGGATCGCGGAGGAGGACTGCTTCGTGCTGAAGGTGGCGGCGGACCGGGAGGCGGTGATGGAGAGGAGCGAGTGGCCGGCGGAGGTGATGAGGCACGTGCTGTACGGCTACTTCAGCCAGAAGAGCGGCCTCCTGGTCTACCTGGAGGACTCCCACCTGACCCGGGTGTACAGCCCCCAAACGGACGAGGCCGTCTACTGGGAGACCACCATCGGGAGCACGGTGGCGGACTACCGGGAGGTGGACGGGGTGAGCATAGCCCACGGTGGGCGGTCGATCGCCACGGTGTTCCGGTTCGGGGAGGAGGAGTCCATGCAGTACAGCCGGAGCCGGATGGAGGAGGAGTGGCGGATCGACGACGTGGACTTCAACGTGCCGGGGCTGTCCCTCGACTACTTCATCCCGCCGGCCGACATTTTTGATCCGAACCTCGTCTCCTCCCCTAATTCCTAGTGCTACCCATAATTACAATTGTATCCTTAACTATAAAAATTAAATCCCACCACCACCACCACCACCCCAAAAAAAAAAAAAGAAAGAAAAAGAAATGAAGAGACACTTGATTGACTCTGCGGGAAGGTGGTCATGTGGTGAGAGTAGCTGGCTAATCCTCCTTGCACCTTTCGAATCATAATTATATGTAAATCCCAAGCTGTGCACCCTCTCTTGGCATTATCGTCGGTCGGTCCGGTCTGCCCGCACCCGTGTATTATTTTCGGAGTGTCCCGTAGGATTCGTACCAGTTCTTTATTTCCCTCTTGCTTCTCGGGAATATGAAAGCCAACGTCAGTGATTTTGATCGAGAAAGGTTAAGACACCGATGATCGGATCGCTAATAAAGCAAGATTGTCCTTCACCAGAGTCTATTGTCTTTCTTTTGCTCCTTTTTGCCCTTTTTTCTTTGGACATCTTACATGCAAGTGCCTCGGAATCTATTAAATCTTTATCGTTATGATACAAAAGAGAATGGGGTAAAAAAAAGACCCATTCCTCCCCGATGCACCCGCCATAATTAAAATGGGGATTATAAATTTAATTATAAATATTTGAAAAAAAGGAGAATAAAAAAATATGAAAAATATAATAATGTAAAAATGGTATAAATTCTGTTAATTTCCGGTAAAAAATAATGTCCCTTTTTCCCTCCGTAAGTCAGTCATCGTCCTTTTGGAACTGGAAAAAACGAGAGAGAGAGAGAGGATTAATTATACATTAACCTGTTAGGCCCGATGGGAAGTGAGGTCCAGGCCCGCCTGGGCCGGAACACCGTCCAAGGCCTCTGGGCCTAGCCCGAGAAAACAATCGTGTCTGCCGGTCCATCGCGGATCGGATCCAAATGGTCCTCCGTGATTGGTGAGGACGGAAGGGCATGGAAGGGCATGCAGTGGACCTAGATATGCGCCTGCTTCGGTTCGGTTCGGTTCAATTCAGTTACTTTGTCGAATTGTTTAAAGTAATTCGATTTAATCCGGGCGCTATACCCCGAATTATAATTATTATATAGTCATCAAACCGAATTTATTTTGAACCGGTTCAAACTGTTTTTTAAAAGAATAAAAAATTAACAAATTGAACACCAACCCAATTAAAACCAAACAAAAATCCATGGAAACATAAGAAAATATTTTAAAAAACATACAAGCAATGAAAAAGAAAAAGAAAATATTGAATTATAAAATCTTCCATTAAATATATAAGAGTGGGTATGAAATTGTAGAAAATATATTATACGGTAATAAAATAACTTATATATGACTATTTTTGAAAATATTTTTAATATTTTTATATTTTTTAACAAACTTATAGTATTTTAAATAATTTGCTTCAATCCACGATTGGATTATTCGGTTCCTTACGTACAACCCTAGGAGAGGGTGTGGCTCGGTTGGGGAGAGGATATGGATGCAGGCTTGCAGCTGGGGCGAGAAGGGAACAAAATCCCGGGATGTCGATTCGGCCGGAATCTTGACGGGTCGGAGCGCAGACGGTGCACGCCGACACCGTTGATGCACGACGCATTTTTACGTGTGCCGCTCCTCCTCCATTGGTTCTGTCGCCGGCGAGTGTGGATCGGCGTGGTGGAGACAATGGTCAACAGCAGCTAAGAAATTATTCGCGAATTGCGCCCCGATGGATCCCCATAATAATGCCCCTACCCTCCCGTGACAGCCACGTTTACAAGGCCTGTATCCGTCGTGGCTTTTCATGTAGCAGAACCAACCGAGAACGATATTGATGGGGTATATTCAGTCGATGGCGGTACATTAGATAAGAACCTTGGAGGACCACATCGACAAGGTCGGTACATATTTTACAGTTGTCATGAAGGTGTCTAGTCGGGCGTGCGGTCCCGGCCTCCCTTGCTGTTGACAATTCGTCGGCTCTCTCTCTCTCTCTCTCTCTCTGCAGAAGAAGAAGAAGAAGAAGAAGAAGAAGAAGGTTAGAAGAAGACTGGTAGAGAGAGAGAAAGTGGCCGTCCAATTCTGAGTCGGAGGGGAGAGAGAAAGGCTGCTAACCCATCTCCCTCTTCTTCCGTCAATATCCGTTTCCTTGGTTTTATTATCCCCCACTCCGCGTCCTGAAGCTCCCACCTACCCCGCGATCTCCGTCACCGGCGCCCGGCTCTCTTTCCCTCCCTCCCTCATCCCCCCTCGCGGAGCTTCGTTTCGGCTCTGATCTCTTGACTTGCGTCGCGCTGACCAACTTCTGTCATGAGTTCGAACACGGCGCCCTCGAGCTCAGTCGCCGCTGGATCGGCCGATGCTTCGGCTGCCCGGAGGAACACTAAGCGGCCCAAGTGTAATCTCCTCTCTCACGCTCTGTTCTTCTCTCGTTTCCGGAGGTTTTAGCTTCAATTTACCGGAACAAACATGGGGGCGGGGCGATCAGTACTTTCAGTTTTGCTCAGTTGTCGATTTAGCTTATGTTTCGGTAGATTAGTTTTTTCATCTCTGTTTTCTGTTTGACTCGCCTCTCTAGCTTATGCATTGATTGACTATGTCGGAGTTCCTTCCATGGGAGAAAGCAATTGTTGTGTAGTGTCCTGGCAGACGTCTTCAGCCCCCTCTATCATTTATTTTTGCTTCCAGTGTAGCATTTCCTGTGAGCCAATACTGATGATAATCTCTTGTGAAGCACTTTGAAAGCTTGGTATTTGTCTTGCCAACAGTTTCAGATTCAAGCCTATAAGCTCCATACCTATGTCATACTGCATTTGAAATATCGCTGTAGCATGACGATCAATTCTAGGCGTTTAGTTTATACCATGTTCAGAAATAAATTTTGGGGCATGCTTTGATTTTCTCATATTTAGGGGTTTCTTTTGTAATCAGGCTAAAAATTGTGACCCTGTGTGTACTTTTGCTCTCAGATTCTCGGTTCACTCAACAGGAACTTCCAGCTTGTAAGCCAATTCTAACACCAGGATGGGTAAGACTTAATTCTTTCCATAGCTTATCAACATTTCCTTTTTGTCAATGTGTATGGCGGGATTAAATCTTGCTTTTGGTTTGCGCAGGTGATTTCTGCCTTCGTGGTTGTGAGCATTGTCTTTATTCCCATTGGAATTGCTGCTCTGTTTGCTTCCCGTGATGTAAGTTGGGACTTTCATCTCATTTTGCTTCATTCACATTGTCACATTTGATTCATTGTGACGAATTTTACGGTTTATCAGGTGGTTGAGATTGTTGAGCGGTATGATACGGTCTGCATACCACTGTCTGAACAAAATGACAAAGTCAAATACATACAGTCTCCCGGAAATAAAACCTGCACCAGAAATATAACTGTAAGATTCACTTTGTTGATAATGTTATTCAATGTTACCAGAAGAATTTTTCTTGCCAACATTTTGTCTTTTCACTAGACTACGCTAAAAAATTGAATAGCTAATAAGCGTTTTCTCACCTTTTCCCCACTTTCAGGTGACAAAGCATATGAAGAAACCTATCTATGTATACTACCAGCTAGACAACTTCTATCAGAATCATCGCAGGTTTGTCGTACACACATGTTCATATTTAAATTCCACACATTTGTGGCCACTGGCTAAAACAAAGTTTCATCCAATGAGTAGGCTGTTTCATATAGTGCTACTGCTGTTTTCTCTCTGGTTTGGATAACATGGACCTAAGAACTGTTAGTGTAGGAAATTGCTTGTTAGAAGGAAATGGTACATATGTAGACCTGCAGAGACACCTCAAATAAGCTTAGCTGCTGAAAATTTAGTCAAGTGATATAGTTGCCATCCTTTCATGTGTAGGCTACTGGTACTATTTCTTGGTGTACCCAATGAGGAGGAAGGTACTATGTCTAGGAAGTAGGAACTTCATAGGCAAAGAAGTTTATTGGATAGCCATTCAGATAAGCGGTGCTGATATATTTATTCTTTGAATAATAAAACAGATAATATGCACTCCAAACACCAAGATGGTGCCAAAAGAGCATCTGCAAGAAAAAAAGAAGAGCTTTGGTGGGGATTGGTCTGGTTGATTGTATGAATTTGAATTTAAGCAGTATATCAATTAAAAATTCTTTGGATGTTGAAGTGATTTTTCTTTTTGTTCATCCCTATTTTATACCAAAAAATTTTGAAATGTTGGAGACTGAATATAAAACGATGTATAGGAGGCCTACAATTGCACTATTGTGTTGTAGTATTATATCAACCTGCTCTTTGAAGATTTATCCATGGGTCACTCTTTTAAACCCCAGGTATGTTAAGAGTCGTAATGATGCACAGTTGAGGAGCAATAGCAGTTCAGATGATGTCAGTGGCTGCAAGCCGGAAGATTATAGCAATGGCCAGGTGATCGTGCCTTGTGGTCTCATAGCTTGGAGCTTGTTTAACGATACTTACAACTTCTCGAGTAACAACCAACAGTTGGCTGTGAATAAAAAAGGTATCTCATGGAAGAGCGACAGGGAACATAAGTTTGGGAAAAATGTCTATCCTCGTAACTTTCAGAATGGAAAACTAATTGGTGGAGCGCATCTTGTTGATACCATCCCAGTAAGGACATTCCTTTCTTCTTGCAAAAATCCTTCAGTCATTACTTGGACTGCTTTTCTTTTGTTGTATGGATGTGGAGTCACTGTCTCTAATTGCATTGAGATTATCAAAATATGTTCAGAAAAGGTGACAAAAATGACTGATTTCACATATGATAAGCATGAATGTATAGGATGAATTTTTTATCCTTCCATTCTTTTATTTGTATTCTACTTTTTTAAATTGTGGGCTTGCATTCTATCAGGATGAACTTTGTTGTTCAACTTGATGGAATGGACAATCCTTAGAAAACGTTAAATACCATTCATTCTGCCAGTTCCTACATAGCATTCCGAGATAAATACAGGAAACACAAAATTTGTTTCAATGCAAAGCTTTCTATGATATCGAACTCTTCCCTTGCTATTTTATTCTGTTTCTGCTTACTAAACTTGGCCTTTGTATTGTGCCTGGGTCAGATTCTAGGGTTTTCTTAAAGCAATCTTTATCGGGTGTCATAATGAATTTAGTCAGTCAGTTTGAGCATTCTTTCTTGACCTGAGTTGCAACAAAGCTGATCTGTTTTCTTCCATCAGCTGAGTGAGCAGGAGGACCTCATCGTGTGGATGCGAACAGCAGCACTTCCAACTTTTAGGAAATTGTATGGGAAGATTGAACAAGATCTTCAGGTGAATGATGTCATAGTGGTGACATTGGAGAACAACTACAACACTTACAGCTTCAACGGGAAGAAGAAGCTTGTGCTTTC
This sequence comes from Sonneratia caseolaris, assembly GCA_900006705.1. Classification (NCBI taxonomy): domain Eukaryota; kingdom Viridiplantae; phylum Streptophyta; class Magnoliopsida; order Myrtales; family Lythraceae; genus Sonneratia; species Sonneratia caseolaris. Next base: position 907,827 of record CXYZ01012149.1, on the reverse strand, counting down.
CACCACAAGCTGGCTTGGAGGGAAGAATGACTTCCTTGGCATTGCTTACCTCACGGTGGGAGGATTATGTTTCTTCCTGGCCATGGTTTTCACACTAGTCTATCTCATCAAGCCAAGGTTTGTTCGTTCTTGCTTTTCTTTCTTTCTTTCTTTTCTTTAACGTTTCATTTGCTTTTTGCCTGATAGAAAAGATGGCTCTCTCTGCATCATGTATGAAAGAAAATCATGAGGGAGAAGTTGCCAAGTGAAATCCAGCACGACTGACTAAAAAGATTAAGCTTGTTCAATGAAGTCTAGGTATCCTTATTGGCCAACGACAAAGGGTTAGGTGGTTAGAGGGTGTAATTTTGCTTCAACGAAATAGCATATAAACGGAGCAGCATCCCACAGGGGATTTTTCGGGTAGATGTTTACTTTGGATATTGATTTATGGAAATGGCCTTCCTTCATGTTGCCAGGCAACTCGGAGACCCATCGTACCTTTCATGGAACCGAAATCCTGGATGGCGCTAGGACAAGTCATAGATGGACGGTCTCACATAGGACCGCACCCCATGGTTCCCATGCTCGTGAATGCAATCTTGCTGGGTATCAAATGTTATAAAGAAGACCTGTTTACTTGTGATGATCCTGGATTAGAAGTCATCATCACATTATTAGTTTCTCTCTTCATCTTTTCTTTACTTGAAAAGCAGTTAAAAGGAGACGAGATTGTACGGAGTACAAGATCTTTGCTTAATATGCTGTATTTAATAGTAGAATATCAAGAACGCCAGGTGTTCCTCATTCTCTCGGATGTAAAAAAATGTGCGCCATCGTGCTCTTACTCGACTTGAATGCTGGTTTTATTGCCCATGCATCTAGTCGGATGACAAATTTGAGAAGAATTCCATCACTTACTGCACGATCGAAGACGTTTGGAGAAGAAAATGAGTTCTCCCCTAAATTTTAAGGTTCTCTTTCTATCGTCGGGTTGTCGTCTAGCTTCCAGTTCTGTGGAATTCGGATGGCGGGATGAGTCCCTCTGACTCAATGGAACTGAAACTTCAGGGTGCAATCTGAACGAAATGCGAGATTTTAGGGTGAAAGCGAATAATCTATAAACTACAGGGTCGAAATCTCAGCCAAGCCAAAATATAGGGATGCAAAAATTAATTATTCCGAGAGCTTGCCCGCCGCCTACTGTCGTGGGGGCGGGGCGGCAAGCAAGTCTGTCACATCGGGCTCCGGCGTCTCCCTCAGCCCACACCCACCCTCTATCTTTCTGGTAAACCCTAATCTTCTTCGTCTCGTGTTGCTGATGATTCGTTGCAGTAGAAAATCACTTGCTCTCAACCCTAACCTCCTCCGATCGTGCTCCTCTCTCCGTGCTTTCTTTCCCCCAGCACATGGTGACTACCTCACCGGCAACACCTCGGTCGCTCCCACACGCGGCTCCCATGAAGCCACCCGAAGTTCCGTTCTGATGCTGGGTTCCAGGAAGGGGTGGATACTTCCATTTCTTCCCGCAGCTAATACTCTCGGCTCTTCCCAGGGCCCCAGCTGTCATTTCTTCAGAAACTACTGCTCCACTGAGAGTAGTGGCAATGGCACTAGCTCCAGCGAGTGGACTGAGGATATCGACTATCTCGATGAATCAGGTGGTGTCATATTCACGGGCAAGGGCGTGAGGTCGGTGGAGCCGGGGCTGGACGACCACATTATGATCGGTGACATCAGGAAGCCTCTTCACAACATCTCAGCCGTTGCGAAGATCGTGGAGATCGTGAAAAGGTGGAAATGGGGGCCGGAGCTTGAGAACCAACTGGACCAACTCCAGTTCGTCCCAAGCATGACTCACATTGTTCAGGCTCTGAAAGTCATCAGCGAGAGTGACCCGTCCCTCAGTCTCTTCCACTGGGCTAAGCGGCAAGCGTGGTACGTGCCCAACGAGGAGTGTTACCTTATGTTGTTTGATGGGTTGAATAAGAACAGAGACTTCGATGGGATTCAACTTCTGTTTGATGAAATGGTTTCTGGTAAAGGTTTGTCTAGCAGTAACAGTGATCCCTCGTCTATGGCTTACAATCGAGTTATTCAGTACTTGGCTGAAGCCGAGAAGTTGGAGTCTTCCTTCTGTTGTTTCAAGAAGGCGAAAGATTCTGGCTGTAACATAGATGCCCCAACTTATAATGCCCTCATTACCTTGTTCTTGAGCAAGGGATTGCCTTATAAAGCATTTGAGATATATGAGAGCATGGAAGCTGCTGGAAATTCATTGGAGGGGTCAACTTATGAGTTAATGATACCTAGCTTGGCAAAATCAGGTCGTCTTGATGCTGCTATGAAGCTTTTCCAGGTGATGAAATTACGAAGCTTCCGCCCAAGCTATAATGTCTATGCATCGCTGGTTGATTCTATGGGGAAAGCTGGGAGGCTTGAAACTTCCATGAGGATTTATATGGAATTGCCAGTTTATGGTTTGAGGCCCTCCTCAACAATGTTTGTTTCCCTGATAGAATCATTCGTGAAGGCAGGCAAGTTGGAGACTGGGATTAGGCTGTGGGATGAGATGAAGAAGGCTGGGTTCAGGCCCAATTTTGGGCTTTATACTTTGATCATCGAGTCCCATGCGAAGTCAGGGAAGCTTGATGTTGCAATGTGTGCTTTCACGGACATGGAGAAGGCTGGATTCTTGCCAACCCCATCTACCTACTCCTGCCTCTTGGAGATGCATGCTGCTTCTGGGCATGTAGATTCTGCCATGAAGCTTTATAACTCCATGACCAATGCGGGTCTGAAACCTGGTCTTAGCACTTGCACTGCCCTTCTGAGTCTCCTGGCCAATAGGAAGCTTGTGGATGTAGCAGCGAAGATACTGCTCGAGATGAAATCTATGGGATTCTCTGTTGATGTGAGCGCTAGTGATGTCCTGATGATCTATATCAAGGATGGTTCTGTGGATCTTGCTTTGAGGTGGCTGCAGTTCATGGGATCATCAGGAATTAGGACGAACAATTTTATTATAAGACAGTTGTTTGAATCTTGCATGAAGAACGGTCTGTATGAGTCTGCTAAGCCTCTCCTGGAGACCTACGTGAACTCTGCTGCCAAGGTGGATCTCATACTCTATACTTCGATCCTTGCCTATCTCGTGAGGTGCCAGGAAGAGCAGCATGAGAGGCAGCTGATGGCAATACTCAGTGCAACAAGACATAGAGCCCATGACTTCATGTGTGGGTTGTTTACTGGTCCAGAACAGAGGAAGCAGCCTGTCTTATCCTTTGTTCGGGAGTTCTTCCAAGGCATTGACTATGAACTGGAGGAGGGAGCAGCTAGGTATTTTGTCAATGTTCTCCTTAATTACCTTGTTCTTATGGGGCAGATAAACAGGGCACGATGTGTTTGGAAAGTTGCGTATGAGAATAAGCTTTTCCCCAAAGCAATCGTCTTTGATCAGCATATTGCCTGGTCACTTGATGTCAGGAACTTGTCCGTGGGGGCAGCTCTTATAGCTGTTGTGCACACCCTCCACAGGTTCAGGAAGCGGATGCTTTACTATGGTGTAATACCGAGAAGGATCAAGTTAGTCACAGGACCCACTTTGAAGATTGTAGTTGCACAGATGCTTAGTTCAGTGGAATCTCCTTTTGAAGTTAGCAAGGTGGTTCTAAGGGCCCCAGGGGATTCAGTAATGCAGTGGTTTAAGAAACCAATAGTCCAGCAGTTTCTTGTGAATGAAATACCATCTAGGGCCAATATTCTCATGCATAAGTTGAACATACTCTTCCCCAGCTCGGCTCCAGAGATTAGATCTTTGTCCCCACCTAAGCCCCTTATGTCTGGGAAGGCATTTTAAATGTAGCAGGACGAGTATATTATTGCAATGCTTGACTTCATTACTCATCCATTATTATATCTGTAATAAAATTCTACCTTAGTTGCTACAATCAGGTCTTCTTGTGAATCAACTATATATGTGTATTTCTTCAGTTATTTAATATAAAGAAACTGTAATATTTTTGTCTTATCAAAATAAAATTGAACAGCTTAAACAATATGGTGATTGATTCCTATGTCTAGACTGATTATTTCTGCAAATTTGGTGGATTATCGTCTTTGTCAAAGGAATTCAGGTCTCCTGTTCTCGGGGGATTGTTCATGATCAAAATCTACAAGAACGATTGCTATCTTCACTTCAGATAACAGCCTTGAGCTTCTGTTGGAGTGTTCCAATGCCGTAAGCCACACTGAGGGACATATCTCCAGGTAGGACTTATGGTTTCCACGTAGTTGAAGGAGCCGCATCTGTATGTTTTTCACAGTCATGGTGTGCTCTATGTCCTGGTGATGGTTCCATGAGGTATGTCTACCTTGCAACATACCCTGCTGATGCCTGTTTTCCAATCAGCTACTCTAGGCTCTCGACAACTTCCTCACCCAAATTTTCATAGTGTATACACTGCTATCTGCTCATGCATTGGTTACACATGATTGGTTTTCCACTGAGAACTTTGACACTGTATGAAATAGAGAATACACAAGACAGCCATGGAGGAGGCACAAGTTCAAGTGGGTAAATCTGTAGAATCGGTTCTTGTATCGCTTGCCCCCTCTCGTCTTCCCCGTTCGAGAATCTTTTTGTTTACGGAAGATTAAAAATAATAAATGAAAAAAAGAAGTTGTTGCTTCTTATATAGAGAACTCTGCAGTCGTAGAGAATTGCTTAGGCTACAGGAAATTTTGGGTCTATTATTAAAGATGTAGAAAATATTTTCATTGTCTCAATCTCAATGGGGCTGACTTTTCTTGCCTTCCAGCAATTGTCAGAAAAAACAGAAACGATGGCAAGAGTGGAAAGAATCCTACCCTGTTCCCGGGGGCATGTTCCATCACTTTGGTCTCTTACATTTCTTTGAATTTGATCTATTTCGGATGAGATATTTCTGTCTTCTCCGATTGGCTGCTTATCGGTCGTAAACGTGTGAACCAGGAAGTTCTTGTTAGACTGCTATGCTTGATGGAGCCGGTTCGTCTGTAGTAGTAATTAATGTCTCTCAAGCTTCGTTCTTGTTCTCGGGCTTGCGAGTGGGCTGGGAGTCATTGTGCTTGGAGGCACGCACAGCTTTCCGGGAGCTGCTCGGGCCGTCTCCTGGAGCGGGTTGTCGATGCCATGGGCCGCCTGATTCCGGAACTTGTTTTCGGGCAAAACGATGCGACCGATCTCTTCCATGGTGGTTCCGTTTGAGCTAGGTCAGCTTCGATCGATGACCACGTTTGCTTCCAATGGCCCTCGAAGCCAGGACGCAAAAGGCAGTGTCTTCGTCAGTCTTCGTGATCGCCATCTACCTCGACAAGTGGACGGTGATCGAGGCCAAGCGGTCTCCATATCTTTGGAGGTCACGCCATTATTGACGACGGTGGCAATGTTGGGTCCGGAATACCAACTTAGACACTTGGGGGTGAATCTTGCTCCCTCGAGAGCCTCATCCGAGCCACCACTGTCTCTAGCGTCTAGAGGTTTCCTTCGGTTTCGAGGAAGGGGCAAATCGAGACTAGCAACACCGGCGGCATTCGAGTGAGTTGAGTGATAGACAGCTGCCTATTTTTAGTAGCATAAATAATCTTTATTTATTTATCTTTTCACTATAAGGTGCAGTACAGCCAGGATGGTACGAGGAGACAGCGATGCTAACTGTAAATTATCTAAATTATCACGTGGCCACACGATTCGAATGCCTCCCCAATAATAATGAAGGGTACAAACTCGGTAAAATTCTCGGCATACTTATTATATAAGAAAGCACCGAGAGGAGCTGATTTTAGTGGAAGTAAAATCAACTCTTGGAAACTTTCAGGAGGGACGAGAAAGGGGAACGCGTCGCTCGCTTCTAGCAATCGATCCAGCAGACCGGGAAATTTCTCTACTGATAAATGCAGTGATAGCAGCTGTGCAAAGAGTCTCGAGGTTTCACTTGCGAGATGACACCAGAGCCATGTGCTCTATCAAGTCCAGTATTCGGTTGCTGCACCAAATAGTACCAAACGTCGTCGTTCAATTTTTACATCGCTAAAAAATGTCTTTTGTACTATCGACATCACACAGAGAGAGAGAGAGAGAGAGAGAGAGGGTGAGACTGACCTGTATCCCCATTCATTGTCATACCAGGAAACAAGCTTCATGAAAGAGGTGCTCAAACCAATCCCTGCCTTGGCATCAAAGATGCTTGACCTGCAGTGAGACAGAGATTCATCGCACTGACAAAGCCAGCATAAGCACGAATAGTTTGATAGGAGATCTGAAGAATGATAAATGATGTACCTCGAGTCCCCAACAAAATCATTTGACACAACATCCTCATCAGTGTATCCTAGAATGCCTCTCAATGGCCCGTCAGCTGCATACCTTCACTCAACCGTTCTACAAGTCAGTACAGTTGCAACAAATGTCTGCATACTGGCAAAATTGCTGAGAAAGACTTAACAGACATCACAAGTAAAAAGAAGACACTGGAAACTTAGTATTGAAGACGGAAATAAAAACAGAATTTTTGGAAGCATACTTGACGGCTGCTTTCACGTCCTCATAAGAAGCACTCTTTTCAAGTCGGCAAGTTAAGTCTACAACGGACACATTCGGTGTCGGCACACGGAAAGCCATTCCAGTAAGTTTTCCATTTAATTCCGGAAGAACTTTTCCAACAGCCTATCATTCCCAATAGTTTGCATCAGCGCTCATTGCAATAACCCAATTATTTTACGTATATTTTAATTTCTTACATAAAGTTCATCATGAGGTGACCATGATGCACACCTTGGCAGCACCAGTAGAACTGGGGACGATGTTCTGAGTAGCTCCACGACCACCTCGCCAATCTTTCATGGAATGACCATCCACAATTCTCTGGGTAGCTAGAAACCATGAAATTGAAATAAGTGCTCCAATTACAATGGCATGCTTTGTGCACCAGTATAAGGGATGAATAAGTGAAATACCAGTATTTGCGTGTACAGTTGTCATTAAGCCTTCAATGATACCAAATTCCTCATGAACAACCTGCAACAGAAAATACCGGAGATAAGTCAAGCGAAATTAATTTTTACATTAAGAAGATCAGCGGCAAATAAACTGGGGATTGCCCCAAAAGCACAAGCATCTGACAAGATAACTTGAAGAAAAACAGCTCATTGATTCAGCTATCCACATTAACAGTCTGAAAGGTAACAAATGAAAATCGACCTTGGCAAGAGGAGCAAGACAGTTGGTAGTGCAGCTTGCATTTGAAACAATATCCATGTTTGGCTTGTATATATGTTCATTCACGCCAACCACAAACATGGGAGCATCAGCAGAAGGTGCTGATATTACCACCTTTCTGGCACCAGCCTGCATGAATATTTAATATGCTTAACCAAAGTAGACATTCTCTCCCAGGTTTGAATTTTCATCAGTTTTGGTAGGAGGAAACAAAGCACTAGATATAATACAACAGCTAACCTTCAAGTGTGCTGAGGCCTTCGCCATTGTTGTGAAAACTCCAGATGATTCAACAACATACTCGACCCCGTGATGACTCCATGGTATATCTTCTGGGTTTCTGAGCATAAAAGAAAATCAAAGACCAATCTCATAGAATAGCACAACTAACATATTATCTATGGAGAAGCCAGAAGATTCATCTAAGAGGCTATATCAATTTTTATTATTATAATTCTTCTTGTACCAAATTCCTATTCAATTCTAAAGAGATGTATCGAAAAGAGAATACCTGTTGTTTTCAACTATAATTGTCTTCCCATTAATTTCCAAAGTGGATTCATCTATGACTCTGATCGTTCCATCAAAAACCCCATGGGTAGAATCATACTTGAACATGTAAGCCTGTATCATTGATAACATATCGTCAATGCATCATTAAGTTAAAAAGACACTAGGAATGAATTGAAGAATGACTGAACGTTTCAAATGAAATCCAGTTCAATACTAAAAGCAGTAAGAAACAACTTAATTACAATTTTGAATTTCAGCGGCTCAAATCCAGTGTGCATATTAACAATAAAAGAAACTGTATCCCCCACAACTAAATGAAGACCTCACAATAAAAATAAAATATTATTCCTATGAACCAGCGAATGCTTGTCAGGAGTCGTTTATATGCCATATGGCAGTTTGCTTTAATATAATAGCACATACCATGTACTTAGCATCAGTAGAAGGGTCATTGACAGCCACTACATCAATGTCATCTCTGGAAGTTGCTATCCTCAATACCAACCTTCCAATTCGACCAAACCCTGCAACAATGGACCCACATGGTGCATTTAAAAGAACATCGTAACTAAGCATATATTCCATCATAAAAAGGATTAGACAAAATAAACCTCTCAGGAGCAAAAAAAATTTAATGAACAGAAGAAGAACATGCGTCAATGCAAATATATCATATTGCTCAAGGAGAGCAACATGTTCACATACATTTTCATTTGTTTGTCCATTTTCTTCACTCCCTGAGGGTTCTTTCAAAGTACTTAAAAATTTTGATCAAGTGCCTGGAAAATCGATTTATTATCCACTAACGATAGCACTTGACTATCATAACTTCTATAACGATTCGCTGACTATAATTATTGATCCCTCTTGCCAAGCATACGTTAAATTGACAGGACATATTCCATTCATCCCATTAAGCAGCTGCCAACAGCTATTGGATTTCAGTTATATACTGAATTCACACTCTGAGAGTAATGACACTTCATCATTAAAAAAAAAACATCATCAGCCCAGATAAATACAAGGAAGAAAATGCTTTAACAAAAATTCAGAAGATTATTAGACATACCATTAATTCCCACCTTTACACTGCCTCTGCTTGGTGATTCTAAGGAATAAATTGGCAGAGAAGAAATTTTTATGATCAGTATCTACTAGAATTAAAAGAACAAAAAAAGCCAATACAAAATTAGTTCCAAACAGTTCTTACTGGGAATCACAGGAGGCACTTCAGTTGCAGTTGCCTTGATAGGGTTGACGCCCCGGACACAGCTTTTCCTGAATATTATTCAGAAATGACAATAAAGGTCTATAACTATTGAGAGATCAAAGACCATACGACTAACAAAAAATCGACTCAACTGTAAGGAAACTGGTCCGGTCAAGACAGAAGCCCCAGAAAACGAAGACTGGAGATTTGAAATGCTAACATTTGCAGATGGCACCTGCAGCAGGGATGATTTCCATCAAGTTAATAAAGCTGGGTTTACGTTGGAGTCAAAACAGGGCTATAAAGACAGAGAAATAAACTTATAACTCGTGCTGAAATACTGCTCTCATAAACATGAAAAGTATTCCAACATAATCATGGAAACCCCAATGCAGCAGATGATAGACGTTTTTCATCTTCAATATCACCAAAACAGAGAAAATCAAAGCCGACAAGGTACAAAGAACGCAAAAGAGATGTCATCCGAGTACATAACATAATCACGCAAAGGATAGAGCACAAATGATGCAACGCATCAGACGGCAGAAAAGCAGCTGAGAGATGCATAGCAGCACACTCCTCTTATAGGCAAGTGTAGCCTTCATCGGTGGAAAACAACGACGGAGAATCAAACAAGCAATTCAACAAAACAACCGGAAGCACAGTCACGAGAAAGGATCTCCGCTGGCCTAAGAAACATTCACAAGCTGAAAAATGAGTTATCATCAAAGATGCCCGATCGACGCTCATCATTTCCCTGCATGTTACGTAAGCGACGGCATGTGTGTGAGAGAGAGAGAGAGACCTTGAATCGCAAGGAGGAGGGAGGCAATATGTCGGCAGAGGAGGAGTTGAGCAGAGAGGAGGAGACAGCGGCGGGAGCGGATCTGATGACAGAGGAGAGCGCCATTTTCACAGCCTGCCCGTTCGTTATCCGTGCTCGCAAAAACGCTGGCAAGGAAGAAAAAGAGCGAGGAGCAACAGAAAAAGAAGCAAGAGAGAGACGGCGTAGGTTGGCGGTGAAGGGAGCAGGCCACTGAGGCAAAGACCGCATTTAAATAAGCGATGAAGCCTCAAACGACTGTACTGGTCTCTGCCTACGCTCTGACCCGAGTTTCCATTGATAACCAGCAATCAAACAAAAAAGAAACGTCGCCTCTCTCTCTCTCTCTCTCTCTGTGCCAGCAACTGAGCTGGTGCTGACGATGAATGGTGTTGCCTCCAGCGATGAATGATGTGAGCTCCATTGCCTTATCTGCATTCTGATGTCTCCCTCTGCCGGCAACTGAGTTGGTGCTGACGATGAATGATGTTGCTTCCAGCGATGAATGATGTTGCTCCATTGACTTATCTATACACATTTCATTTGAATAATTCAAATTCATATATTTATTTTATTTTAATTCTAATATTTAATTTTAACATCTTAATTAAAAAATATTGACAAAATAGTCTCAATTATCTTTTTTTTCCCGTGTTTTTGCTTACTTCACCAATTGCCTTTCCTTCTTTATTTTATGTTTTTCCTTTTTCTATTTTTCTTTTTTACTTACAAAAAAAAAATTAACCATTCTTTATGCTTGCAACTTGCTTTCCATAACGTTGGTTAAATCGACCGTGAATACGCAGATTTCTGCAATCTAGCATTGCCAATGGAGCACACAAATCCGACACGTCAACCGGACCTGTTTATCGCCAAGAAAAAAAAAACATCGTAAGGCCTCGACACTCTTGGTGTGAACTGAACACATGTTGTCCAGAAGTTTACCTTATTCGGTCAGAATTGGACGAATCGCCAAAGAGAATTGTTGAAAATAATATTTAATTGAAATTTTGGAGATAAATATAATTATTGGGGTCAGATAAGGCGGAAGAAAATTAAATTAAAACAAAATTAAGGGGGGAAAAGGACCAATAAATGATGGCGGGGCCCGCCTGTCGTCTGTGGGGGGCGGGGCCGACGGCGCTTTCATGGGACAGTACGGCTTTCCCATATGGTCGGAAGAATCGGTTAGGTTGGTGCATGGGGCTGGCGCCGTGGCCGCACCTAAAAATAGAATCTATTTAGGCGTTCTTTATCAGTCCCCTTCATTTTTTCCACGTGCGTCTGTTTCCCAAGCATAAATTCATCCTTCCAAATTCGACCGTATCGACCGAAAGAGATTCATTTGCATCCTCCCGGAGTCCGAACTAGCTAGAGGTGGCAAATCGTGCCGGCCCGGTCTTATCGTGCCGTGCCGGCACAGCACGATAAGGGCTGGCCCAAGCACGGCCCTTTAGGGATATCATTCCGGGCCAGCACGGCACGATAAGATATGGGCGCCCTTGGCCCGACCTGATAGCCCGATAAAAAAATTCATTTTGATCGTAACTTATTTAAAACTACAAATAAACTCACAAATGAGATTTTTTTTATCTTTCAATATTGTCTAATTATCTAATAATTTTTTTTTAAATAGCCCTAATCGGGCTATCGTGTCGGCACGGCCTGGGATCATCAGGCCGTTCCGGCACGGCACGATAAAGCTTCCGGCACGGCACGATAAAGCTTCCAGCACGATAAGCACTGACCCAGCACAGTGTTATCATGTCGGGCCAAAATTTGCCAGGTCTAGAACTAGCGAGCTCACAACGTTGGTTCGTTGCCATCGCTCGACCGACCTTCCTTTCTTATTCTTTTGAAGACAGCTCAAAGAAATTATTTTACCTTTAAAAGTACTGGGCCATGATTGTGATGGCACACAAGTTAGGATTGCTAATGAAGAACGGAGAATTGAACTTAATTATGAATGGAATGAATCATCTTAAAATATTGAATGAATTATAAATATAACAAAAAGATAAGTATGTTTTTTTAAAAAAATATTTAAAATAGTATAAATATAATAAATATAAAATATAAAATATATTAGAAATATTTTTAAAATTAAAAATAGCTATATACACATTTTTTTATTATTGTGTAATATATTTTTTTTATAATTTTATTCTAAATAAATTTACTAATTTTAATATTATATATTTAATTTACCTTTAATTAGAATTTTTACTATTTTTCTTTTTGTTATTTTTATATTTTTTCATTTTATTGTGTTTTGATATGGTTTTTGTTTAGTTTTGGTTCAATTTATATTTAATTTATTAAATTTTAATTTAGTGGTATGAACCGGTTAACCAAATAGTAGAACCAATTCGAAACAATTTGATTCGATAGCTATGTAATAGTTATGATTTGACGGTATAGTACTTGAACTGAACCGAACCGAACCATAAACAACCCTGACGTGAGCCACGTTCTTGTTCAACCGAAAAAAATTAGGCAATTTTGTTGGGGTATGGTCCGATGGAAAAAGGCCCTACCCAAGCCCATAAAACAAAAGGTCTCCTTATTATTTGTTTTCGGGCATGTAGACCGGCTCATGGATTTCGGATCGAAGGTCTAACAAGATCGAAGCTCGAGGAATATGTAATGGGATTAGCCTGGCTGTTCTTGTTAGTTCATCCCAAGAATCAATGTTCATATTTGTGCAAGCATGGTTTTTCTTGCATTAATTACTACACATACACTTCATTGAGTTTCTAATTGCAACAAAATCGAAAGAAATAGGACTGCAATGTATCAAGGTAAAGGCTCAGGGATTGCATGGTAAATATTATCTATACAAAATTAGCTCGATCCAGATCCAGTCCCACAAAAGAAAAAAGGAAAGTAAAGATCTACGGGTCGGCATGCAATGGAGATTGTTGTAATGTAATAATCACCGTAAAAATGAAAAAATAAGTGTAGGGTTCGAAATGTAATTATGCAACAAAACAAAACAATCTAAATTGAGAAAGAGCGCCATCTCAAACCAGCGGGGAGAGATGGCCGCGAAGCGTGCTCTGCCTTCCATTTCAGTCCTTCCTTCATCACTCTCCTCCTCCTTCCTCCTCTCCGTCCCTTTCTCTCCGCTTCGATTCGGTTCGATCAGGGACCCGGAGGTGCTCTCCGTTTCCTCCTCGTCATCGTCGTTTGCGCCTGCGCTGGTAAGATTCTCCGTCTTGCATGTGATCGGATTCTCACTTGTCTTCATCCATGCTCCCGCCACGATCGAGCTCAGATGCATTTGCGCGTGGAGTGACTGTTTCGTGATCGGATTCTCACTTCATCCCTATCATGGAAATTAATTTTCTTCGGCATGTCCAATTTTATTATTTGCGATGTTGGAATTCAAGTTACTAGGAAGTCGAATTCCTTCCTGATGTTCGAGAGTTTTAAGAGTATCGAATCCACAGAGTTACCCTTGTTGCAGTAATGTTTTGATTTTCATCTGCATTACACGATGTAGTGTGAAATAGGTGATTTTCAGTTGTCTATTCTCGACTTAGAAATCAAATGTGGCAGAAAAGCTTTGATTTTAGTGGTAATGGATGGAGCGGAAGGAGTCGAAGGACTAGGAGGTCTCTTATGGAAAATACGCTGCTTCTATATTGCTTAAAGCTTTTTTTTCACATTATAAGACAGATGGTTTTGGTTAAAGAACAAGACTGAAATAGCTCTCAGTGTTTTGTTCAACAGATATCTTAACAAGAGCAGAATGACAGTCAGCTTCAAGTATTGGAATGACTGCACCGATAGGCTGGATCTGGAAGCAATGTGGATGGTCCCTGATGTTAGCAGCGAATGGTTAGATGCTGGAGAGACCAGAGACCAGAATGTTCACCTATCTCGGGATCCTGATGGACAAGCGTACTTGACCCAGACAGAAATGAGGGTATACTCATAAAAGAAACCTCTTTGAATAATTTAATCGCCTAGTTTGTCTGCACTTTTCGAGAATTTAATCTTATACTTCATGCTGTGAACGCATGGGTTTCAGCCCACTTGGAAATTCTGAAATCCGGGGGGTCTACAGATGCCTTCATGTTTTGAAGAAGTGCGTCAGCTTCATAAAATTTACCTTCCTTTAACTAGCGCAACTACAAGTACTAACAGATGTGCAAGGTTCATAAAGCCAAAGAAACATCTGTAAATGCAAAAGAACTACTTCTTTCACTACCCATATTCTCACATAAGATTGCTTGTCCATATATCCTTGTTTTATTTGCCACTATTCACATCGCTATGGTGCTAGCTATTTCAGGCTGTTGCTGAAATCATTGTCCGAAGGCACTTTGTTTCTCAGATTCATCCGGTATGACTTCTTTGATTTTTTTTTTAAATTCAGTTTTTTTGGGGAATAACAAATGCAATTGACTTGTTGATTATCCAATTTTGTGGAAATTGAATGAGAGATGAGAAATATTTGGGTTGTGTTAGCTACTGCCTTCCCACTCAAGTATGCCATGAATAGTTTACTTAAACCAAGGGAAGTTTATGTTACATTTCCTGGATTCTTTGGGAATGTTTTAGATTTTTGTTTTTCTCAATTCTATTTTGACTTTCTGACCTACTTACCTCCCATATTTTTGATGTTCTAATTTGCAACAACATACTATTATAGCCACCAAAGATGAAAATTCTCTCTAGATACGATACAGCTGAAATGATCACACGTCTATAGGTTGCTTGAAACTGTAGTTATTAGAATGTAATCTCCCCATGCAGGGACACTTAACTAGATGTCTTATTACCAAGATACAAACATATGCAATTTCTTGAATTTGTCCCTGTGTACTCAAAAAAATACCAAATTGCTATTCATTAGTTCTACTGTGATGCTCGGTGCAAAGGAAGTTTCAGCTAACTGTGTGTTTAATAACTAGATTGGATAAAGATAAGTGTTTTTTTTCCTTTCCTTCCCATAATTTAGCTCTGGTCTCTGCTTCACAGGATATGCTCTGTGCCATTGCTGAACTTGAAAGTGACAGGCAGCTTTTTGCTTCAAGATGTAACAAGAAAACTAAGGATACTACTCTGGGGATAATGCAGATTTTGCCTAAAACTGCAGAGTGGCTAAGCAAGTATTTGCTAATAATTTTGATACATATTTCCCATTATTTCAACTGAACCTGTTTGCTAATTCTTAACTGCTCTTGCAAGTAACTGCAAAACTCTTTTTTTTTTTTTGCAGTGAATTAGGTTATCATTCCTATGAAGTGGCAGGGAAACCTGAGCTTCTTTATCGTCCTTTTGTGAATATTTACTTTGGAGCTGCCTACCTCAAATGGTTGTCAAACTTTGAGAACAAGTAAGATTTCATGCTGGACTTCTGAGTATTTATGAGGTTTCACTCTGTATTTTGACTTTCATTCTGTGACTTTTACTTTGAAGGCCTACTTAAACATATCAGGTTGATTTTTGTTTTTGATAATATATTAAATTAATCTGATTTTGAATTTTAGGGGAAGAAGTGAAGAGTTTATGGTAAGGGCATACAGAGGGGGCACAAAGAAAGCGATACACAAATCTACTTTGCCATATTGGAAACGCTATCTCTCAGTCAAAGAAACCTTTGCTTCCAGGTAAGTTCAACCCTTTGTCTTGCTTCAGCATCATGTCATATGAAAAAAAAAAAAAAACAGAAAGAAAGAAAGCACCCAGTGGACTGGTGGCTCTGGCAGATGTTTGTGTCCTATGTAAATTTGAAGAGAGGAAAATTGAAGAAGAAATAATTCTACATTATCGTGTCCTATACTGCCTAGAGGGAGATGGCTCTAAAGGTGCTTCAACTGGAGAACTCACACAAGCAGGCATAATGAAGTCATACATAAACATCGTAATCTCCATGACAAAAGGAAAATTGATTATCATTGTGATTTTCAATGTTTGAGATATCTAAAGTGTACGCTTTTGTTCTTTTCATGCTAGGGTTCAATCTATTTTGAGTCTATATTTGCAATACTTTCAAGTGCTGCATTTCCTTTCTTTAGCTAGTGGTGAGAACTCTAATTTTTTACTGCAGAAAGTTTTTCAATGGTGGTTCTCTTATGAGTGAGGCCCCAGTTCCGGGTGCTCTTTCTCCTGTTCCTTCTGGTGGCTCTTCTCCTTCACTCTCTTGTGCTCCTGAAGCTCCAGCCATGAAAGATGCGGGTAAATTTCTTATTTTCTAACTTTTTGATATTCAGTTTACGGTCAGATTTTATCTAGAATTTAGAAAAAGAAATTCTCTAATGATATTTGGCCGTACTATCTTTTAACATAGTTTTTGTCAATCGACAATCAGGTGATTCATATATACTATGGGACTCTATAGTTTCCTCTGAAGACATGGAAGATATGTGGAGCCATCCAGAGGTCGCTAAAGAGTGGGGCAAGTCCGGAGAAAAAAGGGGGAAAGTCCGCTTTTCTAAAGATGCTGAGAACAGGCCTTATCTTTCCCGTGTGGAAGTGAGGGTATTGACACGAACAATTATAGATGGAATTGAACTTAATTATTTAATTTGATTCTGATTCTGCTCCTATGTGTATCACATGAAAATATTTCTTACCCTGTCAATTGTACCGCTTCATTCAGGCAATCGCGGAGATCATCCTCTTCAAGCACTTCTTTTCAAAACGTGTCAAATCTGTAAGTGTACAGTAGCGTTTTAATATATTGACAGTCCGCTTTCCCCTTTATTCCCTAGAATAGACAGATCAGGAAAAAAAATCTGAATTTCTGCTTCTGTCACAGGCTGTTCTTTGTGCAATTGCTGAGGTATCAAGTAAGCGCTTTGTTCACGGGGTTACAAAGCGGCCAGGGATAATGGGAATCAACCATGCCTTAGCTCTTTGGCTTTACGAGTATGTCATATTAATTTGATCACACCCTCGCATTCCACTGAAAGTACTCAGTTTTGTTCCATGCACATCAGATTGCCCATGAATTGTATTCGGCTTTTTATCTCTAATCTACTATAGCTATTTACTTGAAATTCATTTCATCACTGCTGAGCGAGTTCTTTTAACTAGTTTTACATTGCTCATTTTGGTGTTTAATGACTCATTTGAGTGTTCGAAATTTAATCATTTCTCATCACTGCTCAGAAAAACCTCACATACGAGTGTTTGAAATTATTCACTCTTTTTCTATAAAGGTGAATAATTTTTGCTATATTCTGCATTCTGCTTCTGTTATACATTTGATTTCTGTAGTGTTCATTTCTGCCATTGTTTGACACCCAGTGAATTGGGATACAAGGCTTATAGGCTGGTCCCTGATGAGGATCTTTGCAATCCATTTGTATCCATGTATTTTGGTGCAGCCTACATGGCGTGGTTATCAGAATACGAGGGGAGGTGAGCCTTTGGGCAAACAAAATGATTGTTATAGCTCATGTATCTCAAGTGTGCTGATAGTTTTAATTATGACTGATCTTTGTTTACCTTATTGATTTGTTTCAATAACAAAACAGGGAACGGACACCGCAGTTTGTTGTTGAGGCATATTTTGTTGGGCCACAGAACGTGAATGCCCAGGAGACAGCTAAGCTCTGGGTCAAATTTCAGGAGGCTTTGAGCAAGTATGAAGACATGAAGAGGTGAGACACTTCATTTTTCCTTCTCTAGAGACATTAGTTATTACCACGGGAATTATCTGCCGCCTGGGTCGTCAAATACACATGTTAGATCATTCACAAGGTAACTGTCGTTGGTCCCATACTGATTAGAATGCAATCTCCATGTCTGGCTGTTATCGGACAATCTTTTTATATCTCAATTTAGGCAACAATCTTGCCTCTGCTGAGCTGAAATTATGATAAACCGACCGAGCTTCTCTTAACGGCAACTGACCAATTATGTCGATCATTTCAGGGAAAGCGGGAGCTGCACCATCTTATGAGCTTTCAGCGACGGCTAACTCCCGATCAGGCACGCTGATGGACGATCAACCCTACGATAGTTATTCACTAAAAGAAAAGGTTCGCACTGATTCGGTTGACAGTGACCCAAGGACTTCGTTTTCTTCGTTCTTTTAATCAAGAGAGACGGGCGACAGACTTTTATTCCATTTGGTCAAGTTGTATTTGTATATTCTGACGCCTGAATCCTGCAATATAACCCTTCAACTACAGCTGAATTGATTCTTTTGAGGATATTGAACCTCCCTTGAAGATGATTATTTTTATCTCACTTACATAGCATTTCAAAATGCGAACGGCATGCTGCCCTCTCTCTCTTGGTTATCTAATTATTATACGAGTTGCATGCGACTCTCACAGCGATCAGCTATGATGAGACAACCAGGATTTGGTGAAATGGTCAAAAGCTGTCTGCTGATTCCTTACACCTTTCTTCCACAGTGACTACGATGGTAACTGGCACTAAAAAGAATAGAAAGTACAACGTAACGAGCCAAAGGAAAGATGAACTCATCATTATCCCTGTGGGTGGGAGAGTCCAGCCAAAAAACAACTGGCCGGTTAACAGTCAAAAGGAAAAAAAAATCCGCTTATTCATCAAGACTCTTCACCGTCTGCTCTCTACAGCAGGACCAAAGCCTCTCCAGACTCCTCTGTTAAGTTCTCATGTTACACGGTTCTCTACAAACTAACTGACCCTGAGCATCGTCAAGAGCAAGAACTCCGGGGAGGGGCTTGCCCTCTAGGAGTTCAAGGCTAGCCCCACCTCCAGTAGAGATGTGGCTCATCTTGTCGGCGAGCCCGACCTTCTCCACGGCTGCGACAGAGTCCCCTCCTCCGATGATCGTTGTCACTCCTCTTGCACTGAGAGCTGCTAGCTTCTTTGCCACAGCCTGAAAGCAAGATTTTTCCCCTATTAGTATCAACTTTCAATCATGTAAATCATCCAGATTACTCAAAGGCAGTTATATCTGGCAATGTACCTCAGTCCCGGCGGCAAACTTGTCAAACTCGAACACACCCATGGGGCCATTCCATACGATGGTCTGGGTGCTCTCCAAAGCTGCGGTGAATGCCTCGATGCTGTCAGGTCCAATGTCCAAACCCATCCAGCCATCAGGGATAGCTGTTGCTGGAACAACCTGAACGAAAAAGAGTACGCTCCTAGTATCAGCAAGAAGCCACACGACATACAAGAAAACAAAAGAGAGAAAGAGTGGAATAAATGGGAATGGAAGTGCCCCTCGAACCCAGGACCCTTTAGTATCATGTCAAGGGCGATGCAACAGTCCCCCTTTCTCAAATCCTTATATTTCTCCACTATGTCACCCTAGGGAACATTCCTCAGGGCGGCGATACGGTCATAATAAGTGGATGCAAGGAGAAAGCAAAAACCTTGCTCTCAGCATCAGCAGCGAATTTATCAGCAATGACCACATCAGTAGGGAGGAGTAAAGATACACCCTTGGCCTTGGCTTTGTCGAGAAGTGAAGTGGCAAGGTCCAGCTTGTCTTCTTCCACAAGGGAAGATCCGATAGAGTAACCTCGAGCCTTGTAGAACGTGAAGATCATGGCTCCACCGAGGAAGAGCAAGTTCACCTTTGAGAGAAGGGACTCTATCACGCCAATCTTGGTTGAGACCTTAGATCCACCAACAATTGCGGCGAATGGCCTCTTGGCGTTAGCCACAGCCCCAACTAGGTAGTCCAGTTCCTATAATGCGCATAAAGGCCGCTGTTTATCTGCAAAAATGTTCAGGAAAATTGTCCTGAAGAAATTTAAATGGGGATGCACATACTTTCTGCATGAGGAAGCCAGCAACGGAAGGTTTCAAGTACTTTGCCACTCCTTCAGTGGAAGCATGTGCTCTGTGAGCAGTACCGAAGGCATCGTTCACATAAACATCTGCCAGAGCAGCCAACTTCTTTGCAAATTCAGGATCGTTCTTCTCCTCCTCCTTGTAGAACCTGACATTCTCAAGAAGCAAAACTCCTCCATTAGGAATCTCAGCAACCAGTTTCACGACTTCCTCACCAATACAGTCATTTGCCATCTTAACCTGTTAAGAGTTGCGGCAGACAAGTGAAAAAGCAAAGAACAATTGATAATATTAAAAATGAACAGCATCCAGTCTGAAAACAAACCTCCACTCCAAGGAGCTCTGAGAGCCTTGGGACAAGAGGCTTCAAACTGTATTTAGGTGTAACACCCTTTGGGCGTCCCTGCAAGGTACAAACAATGCAGTCCAAATTTGTCAGTTCATCTTGCCTACAGCTAATGCTCATGATCGAGAAAGTGCTGTCACATAAGTGAGAATGATAGGCTGTTCCTTACTTTTCAGGGGAATTCAGACAGTGCAATTATTTGCGAGTATGGTCACCATCTGCTATTAGTAAAAAATCAATTCTAGATTGATAGAACATGAAAGTGGTGGATCATTCAAGGTAATCTGTCTCATTTATCAGCACTTGTCAGCTAATTGCCTCATCATTCAATAATAGTCTGTAGTTTTAGTTATTCATAAATTGACGCATAAGCCAATATCACTATGCGAATTCTCGATTTCCTGCTTCAAATACTTTCAGAGTTTCCAGGACATTTGATAAAGAGAAACCAATGGAGCATATACAAATTTCATTTCCGGGGGGAAGGTCATCATAGTACGTAATTGCCAACATGAAAGACAGAAACCACAAGCAAAATGAACCTCATTTTGAAAATTCCAGCACAGATGAAGTCTACATCGAAAGATCATCACAATCATGTAATGCATTAGAGGCACTGGATATATCAGAAACCACCACTTACATAGCGATGGCTTCATCAATCATGAACAAGATGATTCAGGGTTAAGCTCAGACAAAAACTAAAGACGAAACAAAGACAGAACAGCCGGAAGAATCTGAAATTGCTTCAGACAAAAGACGACTCAAAGACAAAATTGAAGGTAGAAAATCTAAGAAAGGAATCCAACAAGCTTTCATTAAGGACGAACTAAAAGAAAGATGAGGAAAAAACAAGCAGATTTACTTCCACTAGGTCGATCCAACAACTGGACCAGCTAAACAAACAATACGAGGATGCACACGACACAGCTACCATAACTTGAGTCAGTGAAATGAACAAATTAAGATTGCATCGACCACATCAAAGCTACCAAACAGACGACGGACCATGAATAAATCACAAAAGATTAATAAAAAAAGGATCAATATTTATAGAGATCCGGAGAGAGATGGAGAAAATCGGTGTACCAAGTGGGACGCGACGATGACTCTAGCCCCGTGGCCCATCATGTACCGGATGGTGGGCACGGCTGCTCTGACCCTGGTGTCGTCGGCGATCTTGAGGTTGTCATCTAAAGGAACGTTGAGATCCACCCTCACGAACACTCTCTTACCCTTGAGCTCAGCCTCCTTCAGAACTCCGACGCTCTTCTTCGTGGCCATCTTTGTTGCGATGAGCAGTGAAGGGTTAACCGTAGGAAACAACCTTACCTGCCTCTAACCAGTTCTGTTAATAAGCTGTAACGATAGCTAGAGATAGCTAGAGCCTTGTATAAATACATGTACTGACTGAGACTCAGAGCAATTCAATGAAAAAAAAAGAAGGTGGGTTGGCCTTCATTCTTCTCTTTATTGCCTCTCCCACATCAGCACTGCATGAGTGCTCTGCCACTCTCCGATCCAGGCTTCAAGCTAGAACTGTAACATCTGTGCTCCTAACCAAGTCACCTGCAAAAGAACCCACACGCAGTCGATCAGCGCCACGTATTGAAGAAAAATGAAGCCACGGGAGGAGGAGAGCCATGGAGCTCACAGCTCAAATATCAGCAGAAGCCCCGATCTATCAAGGGATGATGCGCTAAGACAGTAGACAGGAGTTCAGAGCTCTGCTCGCAGGTGTACAGGGTAGAAGAAGATGCGCGATAAGGCAGCGGGCGCGAGAGGCAAAATTATTAATATTCATTTCGAGTTAAAAAAATATTTTTTTGGGATAAGTAAGTCAATTAAATCAATATTTGATCGATTTGCCCCCAACGTTCAACGGTCAAAATGGGCCGCAGCGCCACATTTGTCCGACGCCTCCATTAGAAGAAGCTTCTACTTCTAGAACTTCTTCCCGTTCCGGGGAGTCGCAGGGACCGAATCCTTGGGCTGATATGCCCATGGAATTATCGACGGCTCGGAATTATTGAAGGAGATGGGCCTAAAGGTGGGCCATCACGGGCCAACAGAATAGGAGACAAGCCCAATCCCTAGGCCCATAACGTAATTATCCGGTTCACCAGAAAAAGCAGATTCAGGGCTCCTGACAGGATTGAAGGTTGAAAGATCGCATGATTGAGATTCAAAGTCTCATCATATACATACCATGGAGGTCGTACGAAGTTCCAGCTGTCGTCCAAGAATAGCAATAGTCAGCGATCCAAATCACAAATAGCAATATGGAGATCTGAACCCATGAGCCTGGTACAACAAAACCCGCTTGTCGTATTGCGAGCTGGAAAATAAAAGCGCTGAGGGACACAACAACGTTTCCAATCCCCGATCTGGAAGACTAAGAATTGAATGACCATCCGAGGATTCAAGTATAAGCCGTTCCTACAGCCGACAAGGCATTCGTTCCCAACTGAAAGAAGACTCAGGTAAACAAGAAAAAGATCCACGTACGGCCGACAAAGCACTGGGTGGGTTGAAGTGATGAGGAACACAGACTCTTGCCCGAGCTTTGGATATCAATACAACCGTAACAGCGACTTATCCGGAGCAGCAAACATATAACTCCTTTCCTTTTTACTTCTCAAGCAGCATTGTCGTTCATCACAAAACTTCGCTAAAAAATTTTGGTCTCAGTTTGAGATCTAATCAAACAATTCACACCTGGTAAACTGAACCATTTCTGAAACAAGATCATCACTTCACAGTACGTTTGACATTCCAAACCCATTTAACCCCACCTTCTACCAGAAAACCTAACTCTTACTCAGAACCTACAAAAGGCAACTGAAAGAAAGAGCAACTAAGAAAGTATCACAACAGCCCCTGCGTACAAGACTCCACCTTAATATTGAGTTTCAGGTAGTCAGTCATCTACAATTACAAGGCTCTAGCACTACACTTCAGCTTACCAAATTCCCTCCAAAAGGATACTTGGACAGGGACCCTCTCTTGCTACATTCCATTGATCCCAGCAGCCATTCTCAGGAATCTGACTTCTGTTGGGCTTGCTGCTGTTGTGGTGGTGGCGGTGGTTGAGGTTGAGGCCACGGTGTGAAAGCCATTGGGGGACAAGGCTGTTGGGAAGCATAGAATGCTGCTTGATCGACTGGTTTCCCCAACATCACTGGAGGGGGTCCCACAGGGTGCTGGGGTTGGACGTAGTAGTATGGCATATCTGCAGGGGAGCCCATCCATGGAACAGTTGTTTTAGTGATCCCAAGTCCCTCCTCCTTCAGCTCATCTCTTGGTATGATATCAACCAGAAAATCAAACACATCTGTCCGCGAGATTGCAGCAGCAATATCATTCTTCTGAAGGGTTCTTCTCTTGTTCTCCTCTGTGTGGATCCAAGAGCGAAGGGTCAATTCCAAGATGAACATCTCACATGCTTTTGCAAACACAACGGGAGCCTCAGCAGAGATCATTCGGACATCCTCATCTGCTTTCATTATCTTCTTGATTCTGGCAAGTGGGAGGCTGTGATTCCTGAAATCAGTAGTCTGCTCAATCTCTCGCACCTGGTCGGCCCAGAACATCCGGAGTTGTTGCTGCTGCTGCTGGAAATGATGTTGCTGATATGCAAGCTGGTGCGTAGAGTTTGCAAAAGTACTTGGAGGCTGAGTTGGGGAAGCAGAGGGAGATCCAGAAGCTACCAGAGAAGCCGTCTGGTATGGATTGGTATAAGGCATTTGATGATTCGTCCCAGCTATCACTCCCATCACAGGCTGGTCCTGTTGCTGTTGGCATTGTTCTGACTGATCCATCTTCACTTTTAGTACTTCAAGCTACTGGCTCATCATGCTGCTGTCAAGCAAGAATAATAAATAAATAAATCTTGCATGCAACAGAAATTACAACTCAAGCGCAATATAGTGAGTATATAAGTGAACACAACAACGAAATGAATTACGCAAGTTTCTGTTTATGCCTGACAGAGAATAGCTTTTGCTCAATTCTCAAAGTACAACTCCTAGCGAGTCACTGCAGGAAGAAACTCGAAGTTGAATCCATGCATGCTCAGGAAACGCTAAACTCTACTTATGGTCCACGAAGCAACAAGTAATCTTTAATCAGCCATAACGGAAGCCGAAAACAAGACTCCATCACAAGCCCCCCAGCCCCTCACCAAAAACCCACCCACCCACACCACCCAAACCCCACCCCAAAACACACACACAAACACATATCCTCAGTAAGTCAAAACTCAAGAACTCTAAAAGCAACCACATCAAAATTTTATAGAAAAAGAGCTTATGTAAATAATAAGACAGCCCTGCAACGGAATAAGACATACAACAGCCTTTTTTAGAACAGTTAATTGACTTTGCCAAAATAAAACTTAATAGGCAGCACGGAAACCCTAGCTCCCTGTCTATGCAAGAGATGGAAAAGGAGAAAAAAAAAGGCCATATCCAGCCTTCCATTAGCACAGTTACCCTACAAAGGTGACTCATTTAACCACTACAGGAAACCAAAGTTCCATTTAAGCATGTGATCTTCGGTCCAGTCCAATTCTTCAGCACCAAACAAAGAAGAATATGAGAAACAGAGCGGACAAAAGAGAGGGCAGTTACCCGCCAGAGCTCCTCTCTTGAGCACCCCACCCTGTGGCTGCAAACCCTAGAAAGGTGAAGGAGAGGACAGCTCCGCCGTGGAGCGACTGGGAGAGAAGGAGGGGCAGCGGTGAAAACTGAAAAGGAGCAAGCGACCGACTGGAAGCTTTTGAAAATGTGTATCACTTCCTCCATGGCGGATCAATCTAGGGGCACAGTGACTTGGACAAGTGTCGCACATTCATTGCTTCGACTTCGAGGTCAATGCAATGAGTCCACGTGGCACGCATATGCTGGTTCGGTCTGGCCAACCAGGGGTACAACCAAAAATAAATTCTTTAAAAAAATGTTACTTACCACGCCACCACGACNAAGAAACTCAAGTCACCTTTTCTTCCATCAGCAAGCATCAAGTTACCTACTATAAGGCAACGAGGTCTATTAAGTTCGTGTCATGGAATAATGTATTGAATTTAATCTTATTAATAAAAAAAATTACACATTAAGAATTTCATACTTAAAGATTCAGCCACTTAATATTTAGATCAAACATGATATGCTCTTTTGATATCATGCCACAAATTCTAAGCGAAAATATTGTATATCGCTTATCTTTTAAAATATATTAATTATGATTGTTGAATTTTTTTGATATTATATGATGCATGTAGAATATATCGACCACAAGGAAAAAAACAAGACATAAGAGATGAGATTTAGTATCCTTATATTGACATCAATAAATAAATTACAGACTCAATCTTTGTTATACACATACTTTATACTTAAATGCTCACATTTTGAATGTTTCTTTCCTTTTTTTCTTGATAAGTAAAAAGGTAATGTCATCTCAACCTCATTAATTATATGACAGTAAATTTTGAACTATTAGCTTATCACTATTAATCACAGTCACATTTTTCTTTCTAGGTCTGTAATCCTAGCTCGTAAATGATTTTTTTTTCTTAAAACAAGTTCTATAACACTGCCTAATAGTAAAAGGTTGAAAGAAGGGCAACTGCAAGGGCAAGAATAAGTCCGATAATCTGTCTCATGTCGTGTCTAAACTAGTTTGTGTAAGAAATTTTTTGACTCGTCAATACCCTTTTATTAAGTAGATCAGAAATTATTAACTTAGATACGACCCACTTAATTACGGATTAACGCGACGTGACCCATTTAACCAGCATAACTTAAATGTTTCATTTACACAATATAAGATTAACACAATTAGATGATAAACAAAACACATACACACTTAAAATGTGTTAAATGGGTTTATAAATACAACACACATTTAGTTAAAAGTGTTTAATTATGTCTTATCGGTTTATACAGGTTTGTTCCGCCTAAACATGTTTACTTACACGGGTTCAACTCGTTTAGATATGAAACGCATTTATACTCGATCCAAACCTATCTAACTCCATGTAGCATCATATCGGATTGTCGGGTCATGTAAAGAGATTGTCGGGCTTAAACTGGAAGGAAGGTAGGTTGGGATTGGGCCGACCAATGAAGGCCCAAATATGATTAATTATTCGTCGGCATGAGGCCCAAATGATCCCCCGTTTCTTTTAGTAATACTAGTAGATATTCGCCTCATGCTGTCAATTAATGGGAGATTTCTCCTTTTCCCCCTCCCCTTTTTCCTTGAGTAACATGGGATGGGATGGGGACGTTATTTACTTTATTTTCCCTTTCCTAACATTCAAATATATCGCAATTACTTGGAGTAAGGTGAAGCGCATAGGACTGTCCAATAGAGGTGGCAAATCGTGCCGTCGGCCCTTTTAGGATATTGTGCCGGGCCGGCACAACACGATAAGATAGAGGCGGCCTTGGCCCAAACCGATAACACGATAATCTCGTTTGATCGTAACTCATCTACATTTACAAGTAAGCTTACAAATGATTTTTTTTTTCTATCTTTCAATAGTGCCCGATAATCTATTAGTTTTTTTTTATTAAATTTTCCGAATCAGGGATCATCGGACCCAACACGCTCAATAAAATTACTAGACCGTGCCGGCACAACACGATAAGCCTCAGCCCAGCACAGTATTATTGTGCCGAGCCGGATTTTGCTAGGTCTACCGTCAAATCCGTCTCAGATAGTGCATAATTCATGTGCGTCTTTGGCGTCATCACGGTTGAGACCAATCTCCACAGCACATGTGTTCGAGGTAAACCTTCGAAAGACAAAACGAGCACTAGGATCTAATTAGAGACATCTGGCTGGGCACTCATTTTGCAACATAATCACTGACCATCTTTTTGTTTTTTTTTTCTTTATATTTTCTTATGAATGCCGTCGTAAATTTTGCCGAGCACGCCGAGATAAGAGAATATGGTATCGTATACTGTAATATCGGGATGGCATCATGCGGGGCAGAAACTTCTCTAGGAACACACAGAACGCACAATCGATCAAACGAGACCCAGTTTGAAATTTGAATTCAAAGAAAGGGAATCCGAAAGCTTTGTCCATCCGAACGTCAGATAAACAAGGAACACTTAATTACGAGCCCTAGCTTCGCCTCTTACTGGCCAGGAAAGGGTACTCCATTTCCAGCGCTCACGAGAATAAGAAATTCTTCGATTACCACACACCATCACATGCAGCAACGAGTAGTGTCGATATGAAGCCTAAATGACAATCAATTTACAACTAATGAGCCTGTCAATTTCAATTCCTCAATCATCTCTGGGAAGAACCCTTATTCAAAAAAATCAATCATGGTTAATTATTTACTCTGGTCGTTAATATATATATATATATATCTCTTATCAATTGTTTTATGACATCATATATCGCGTATAGTATAGTAGTACAAGTTAACATCTAATATTTTCCATAGTGAGATTCGTGGTTTACCATTTAAATGTAATTAATAACATTGAAGTAGAGGAATGGTTCAGTGTAATAGTTTCGTAATTGATTTAATAAGTAAAAAAAATTATAAATTTAATTTTTATTATAATTTTTATTATTTATATTTATTCATCTTTTTTAATATCTTATTTTAAATTCAAAAAATAGTAGTAATTATACACAAGTATTAATATGCCTTTTGCATTGAAAATGGACATCATTTTGAACTATGCCACCTTCACGTGTCTTGTTGGCCAACCGAGGGGGAGAATAGATTGGTGACACATCACACGAAAACATTTTACACTTGGGACCCGCACTGTCCTTCTTCCTCCTTGTAAGTAATTCAATTACTCAATAGATATATCAGTTTTCCGTCATCCAGGCCGGCCGCCTTTCTTCCCCAACGACTGCCGTCTTCCCCCCGCGAAGTGTTCCTCTCTCAACCACTTCACTGTGCAGAAGGGACCAGCTCGGGGCCTCAAGAAACCCAGCGAGGAAGGAGACGGATGGCATGAGAGAAATTGGGGAGTAGAAATTGAATTTGGAATCTAGAGGTTATGGAGAGTAGTTGGGTCGAGCTTTATTACCGTATATAGATAGATGCATACGAGTACGTGTACCATCATCCAGTAGTAATCATGAAGTACATAAGATACAGTCAACAGTGTGTTGCTAAAGTACAAACTCCATATGGGATCCATTTGTGTACTCCGCTCGAAGTTCTTGCAGGCGGCAAAACAAAAATGAAACCTAAAATGGGAATTGATTTATACTATTAATTTGAGAACATAGTTGCATCTAATTTAAAATTTTAAATGGACAGAATAATAATATATAATCTTTTTATTTAAACTTTTAATATAAGATATTTTATACATGGACACCAGTAAACAAATCTTACGAGACTTGGGTTGATGTTGACTCCCTCTCGGGTCCCCTTCCGTTCATCTTGTAGTTGACTTCCTTCGATGCTTTCATTTCCCAGTGAGAGAGAATCCCAGAGCTCGTCATCACTATGCCAGCTAAAACCCTCAAGTTTCCCTATGCTATAGACACACACACACACACACACACACACACACGGGAGAAAGCTTATAAAAACTACCGTGGAACAAACTAACATCAATCGATTCGGAGGATTTACATAATCCTCTTACTTGTGTGAATTTTAAACTTTCCTATCGATTCTCTATTATCACAATGGTTCGGCTCCAAGTGATTCATCACAATTTTCTAACATTTTTTTATTGCAGATTTTGGTTTAATGACACTTCGTACTAGTGCAATTAAGTCATGGATATATAAATTTTTTTCCAACTCGTAATCTTTTAACCTTTTTTTTTGGGCACTTAGTGGGATGAAACAAAATAAAAATAAAGTGGGGGAGAATTTTTATAAATGAAAATTTTTTAATTTTATATTGATAATATTACCGCGACAAGAAATGAATGAAATGTTGCCACCCATAACAAAATAAGAGAATATTCTTGTCTCATTATAATAAATAAGAGCTTCATCACCTCCGCTTGACACATCTAAAGATTAATTACCTCTGTCTCCCTCCCAGTCCTACTAGCCCTAGCACTCTCCACCAAAGTTTTCCTTCCCAACAGTCATGGAACTTGCCCCGAACTTCTGGCACCCTGATGAGACCCTCATCCATGACCATGCCATCAGAAGGTTCTGCCCTGCAAGAATGTAGCAAGAACAGCAAGGCCTATCATTGTCGTCCACCTGGTATGGTTGGAAGGAATACGAGACCGAGGAGTACCTCGAGATCGACCGGGATCATAATTCGCTGTCTGCCTCCGAGGTTAACTAATTCGTGGACAGCTTCTTCAACAGTGGAACACATCGAGGATGCGTAACAGTCCTCGGAGGTTCCCCCCTTCCAGTCTGATCACCTGCTCGGGGGAGGCGATGCTGGGTGCCTCCTCGGAGATTATGATGATGGATAAGGAGATGTGATGGTTGATGTCGACATGGAGGCCCAGTTCACGGGTGGGAAGGGATCGGATGAGCATGTGGCTCCCCGGCTGATCATGGCATTCAGGGAGTGGTTCAGGAGGAGGCGTTGTCCAGTCCACTGTCCACCTCTTACTGGCCTGTGCTGAGGCGGTGGGCTGCCGAGACACCCAACTTGCCGAGTCTATGCTGGCCCAGATCTGGCCTTCTGTCAGCCCTTTCGACGACTCACTCCAGCGAGTCTCCTACTGCTTTGCAGTGGGGCTGAAATCGAGACTCTCTCTTCTCCACTGCACCGGCAATTATGCGAGAGGTGTGGCAACATCACATGCAGGAGGAGCATTAGCTGATTCCTATTCGAATGTGTTCTCATGGGAGGAAAAAATGGAAGCCTTCCAGCTACTTCACCAGGCAACCCCGTACACCACCAGGTTCGGCTTCTTGGCCGTGACTAAAGCCATATGCCAAGCCTCTCCAGGATGTGATTGCATACACATCATTGATCTCGGCGTGGACCACACTCTCCAATGGGCTCCTTTGTTCCGGGCCATGGCATCAAGCCCTAATGGACCCCCGAAATCAGTTCGAATCACAGCGATAACTGGCGACGGCAGCGACGGCAGGGACAGCCCTTTTCATCTGGAGACCGGCATGAACGCCTTGGCAGATGAGGCAAAATTGACGGGAATCCTTCTGGAGTTCCGAACGATCACGGACCCACCGAGCCCTTCTCTCTTCTCAAGGGAGAGACTCGACCTGCGAGAAGGAGAGGCCCTCTTCGTGAACTGCATCATGAAGCTACACTGGTACATGAAAGAGAGCCATGGCTTGCTGAAGGCAATCAGGAGGCTGGGGCCGGCCCTCCTCACCATGGTCGAGCCAGACGCTAACCATAACGGGCCATTTTTCCTGGGCCATTTTCCCGAGTCGCTCCACTACTTCCGGCTATCTTCGACTCCCTGGAGGCAAGTCTTCCAAGGGGTAGCCCTCAGAGAATGAGGATCGAGCAGGTCCACTATGCAGAGGAGATCTGGAACATTGTGGCTTGCGAGGGGGTGGAATGGTACAAGCGGGCCAACCAGTGGCGGAGACAACTCAGCCGGGCTGGGTTCCAGGCCTCTAGCCTCAAGTGCATGAGCCGTGCGAAGATGATATTATCCATCTATGGGTGCGATGGGTACACGATGAGCTGTGAGAAGGGCTGCCTCCTGCTAGGCTGGAAGGGAAGGCCCATCATGCTGGCTTCTGCTTGGCAGGTCCCCACCTCCAATAATCATGCCTCCTCGTCTACCTCGTAACTCAATTCACCTTCTTCCTCTCCTCTGTTATTTCTCCAGTGAAGCACTTGTTTCAGTAGTGCCCATCACCAAGATGTTGAATCGGCGCCTGTTCTTCCCAGTTTCCACAAGCCAGTCTTATCATCGTGCATATGATCTGGTTTTCGTATCTCTAGGGTTATTTGTGGTGTTTGGCACAACATAACTTGCCGGCATTAATTACCATCTCGACTGTGACCCCGACCTACGTACTATGCGGTGCTCGTCTGTCTTTTTCTAGGGTTTGTTGTATGGAGCTATAGCAACATCATTAATCGCCGACAAATCATCATCTCCCAAGCTCCCATATATATTTCATGCAACCTTCTTTGCCCTAGCCGATAACCTAACTTTCATTTTTCTCTCTGTGAAAACCTAACTAGCCGATCAGTCGCCAAAGTAATATCCGGTGATAAGAAACCCTTGAACATCAATTCCATCTGTATGCCATATGTGTATATCTGTTGAGATGTTGAACTATATATATATATATATATATATATCTGCTGGTGATGATAATATAGTACAGATATATAACTAATGCATATATAATGAGTTGCGACTTCAGTTCTGCCTTTGAATATTACGTTTCCTCTTCAAAAAGTTATTGAAAAGTTGATGGCCGGTCGGTGTCTACGTTACTAATTTCATACATATATGCGTACGTGCGGTATGACACCGCATACCTACCACGTCTACGTACATATCCTCACGTTTCATTTCCTCTTTGGGTAGATTACGGGGCCTAAGCCTGAGCGTTCAGTTTCCTTCTATTAAATGATGGAATGCCATGGGAACCGTCGGTAGTTTTGCTGAATTTCAGCAACCTAATAACGTTGCTAGGATGCGATCCGAGGGATCCCTTTGTGCTAACCACTTGAGTGATCTGCTGTCACTCTCACCAAGTGATCGAGGAGGGGCCGGCTAATGACGCAGTCGTGTTCTTGTTTAAAACTATCTACAGTTTCGAAGAAGAAGGGACAGAAATATCTCCATATATGAGCTTTTGCTTTTCATGACTACCTGCCTTACAGTATGTAAAACTACGTACGGGGTGGAAACAACGCTGCTGGTCTTGGAAGCTGCCCGACGGATCATACGGCCTGGAGGAATCATAGGTGCTGTAATCTACATGGGGTATCCTCGGGGTAGGTAATTGTTTGCCACATGACCGTCCCGAATGCTTGCTTATAAGTGGATGTAGATTTCGGCAGATAACTGCATTTTGATGTCCCGACCGGGATCTCCAAGAGAGAGCTGCAATCCTTTCAGTGTCTGAGACTTATATTTTTTTTTAGATGGCTTTGGTAGTATCCGGCGCATTAATTTGACTCCACTTCACTTGAAAATGATGGTTTCTCGTGCTGTCAAGGAAGAGTCTCAGGCTGTACAAGCCTTCACTTCTGGTATGTCAACTGAAAATTGGATCTGCTGCAAGTTGCAGTATGGTTTTTGGGGGTTTGCAGAGGAGACCGTTAAGCCTAGATAGAAATAGAGGGGGGAAGGACTACCCCGTGCCATTAATAAGAATCAAACTTCCTTTTTCATGCTGTTCACAAACCGAACATCGATCACTTACTGTACCGTAGATACGATCTTGCACCATAACTATGAAATAAATGTGAGGGATAAGTGCCACGAGATGACACAAGATGCATCGAAAGTTCAATCTTCTCAGATGAGTTAATTCTTATTTTGAAATGCTCCCCATGGCAAAATCTCCATATAAAACATAAGGCTGCAGCAATTTATGAGATGTTCTAAAAGAGAATCAAGAATAACACTCTTCAACCCAAGTCAGATCCTCGCTCACGATCTGCAATCACTCTTCCCGCTTCTTGAGGTAAAGTTTCACCACTATTCAAATTGCGGGATCCCTTCGCATCAAATTCCTTCACTCGGCAGTGTTGACCGGTGCGTCCGGTTTAGCTCCCCATTCGGTCCAAGAACCATCATACACTGCAACATCATTCTTCCCAAGACGATGTAGCCCCTAGGAAGAAAAGAAAGAAAAAGAAGTGCATAATTTAGATTTCATTCTTCACTCGTAACCAGAAAGAACTTGAACAAACCATTTCAAACCATCGCTAAGAGATAGGCAGAACATACCAGAGCAAGGATACAAGCGGTCACCCCAGTGCCACATGATGCTACAACTGGTCTTTCCAGCGAGATACCTTCAAGAAAGTCATTTGAATATATTAGATCAACAGTCTGCATCATGAAGTACTGAACACGGCTCTAGATTCTACTACTAGGCAAGCTCTGCTTTAACAAGAGAAAGCTAACAAGATGATATATCCAAACCCAGTATTTGGAACCAATCACAGCATAAAATACTGATCAATCAAACATGGGTGTTGAACTCTAAGGGATGTACAAAAAGAAAACAAAGGCTTTTACCTTCTTGATCAATCCGTTTCTTAAGCTCCTCAACCGGTAACAATGTCTGTGAACCATCCAACATCTGCAATGAGCAAGAGGAATATCAGAAATTTGGTGAAACTGCTCCTCTAAAACACTTTTCAAGAGGCATAGAGAGGTAAGTAAGAAGCTAGCAAGATGTCTCTTATTGCATGCAAAACTCATCTACGCTAAAGAACTCCGTCATTTTATTTACCTGTCCGAAAGGAATGCACTTGCTTCCAGGAACATGGCCGCTTCTTATCCCCTTCCGAGGCTCTGGTGCAACGCCGTCAAATCTGTAGAAAAAGTAGCCTAATGATGTTCAATAACCATATCATAGCTGGAGGTCCACATTTGTTGCAAACCTTGATGCACTTAATATCTTGTCATCATCAATTGGAGCAGAAGAATTTCTTAAATGTGGGTTCACTAAATTAGGAAAAGAATCCACTAAGACAAGATTAGAAAGCTGGGAATTTCTTCTGCACAACATCTAATTCTTTTCCAAAAGCCAATTATTTCCTTTACCGTAAGTTTACCATAAGTCAATTGAAAATCATATTCTTTACAAAATTATGAAGAATTACTTGGAAAATGGATTTCATTAGTGAAAAAGCCTTTTTCCGCATAGATACAACAGAAAAATTTTAAAAGCAAGAGATTTCCTGCTGAATAATTTGTCTGACACTATATGAGCACAATGCGCATCATACCTGGGCTTTGATCTGGCATCAATATGCTGGTGTGTCTTCTCCTCAATGTTGTTTCTTACCTATAAGTTCAGAAAAGAGAAATTGAAGCCAGCTATATTCTGCATAGAATAGGCTCAAGAGTAACAGAGGAAACTATAACATCAAAGAAAAGCAGCAACAAGCATAATAGCAGAGACTCAACATGCAACAGAATCCATAACCATTAACATTGTTAGATAACAACATGGTTCATTATTTATTACTTACTACTCCCTCTCACGCAAGGAATACATTAGCTTTGGAGGCCCTACATGACATTAGTTAAATAGGGAGCATCTACAGATGTGGTGAATCAAACATATGCTCAGGGTTTTAGGTCACCATAATCATTTACTTTAAAAAGTTAAACTTGTTAGATAAAAACACCATCTATTATTTAATACTTAACACAATGGAATCAAAGAGTACAATCTGTACAACCGCATGTAACTTACAGTCTTTAACCAGAGCTTCCACAAAATAGAATTATCAGAAATAAACCTGCTCAAGCGTCCAGACAAGGTGTGGCTGAAACTTGGTCTCAAATGTGACTGGTCCCACCTGTCATTGGCAATCAAATGACAGGACAAAATGATCAGAAGAAAATTTAATCAGTAGATGAGATAAGCAAAAAGGCAAAACGCTTGTCCCGAGACAGTTTGAAGTAACAGTCAACTTACTGGTTGACCCTGATAAACTTTCTCAATTGCCTCACTGGCAGCACTAGCTTTCAGAATAGCATCACCGGAAGCACTTGACTCCACATCATAACCTGAAGCTCGCCACCTCGGGAGACCTCCATCTAGGACCCAGATCCTTTCATGACCAAAAACTCGGAACATCCTAACAATTGGAAGATGATCCAGAATATGCTAAGTTAAAGCAGCATATTAAAGAAGAATAAGGTGAATGAAAAGATTACATGAAAATCAATCTTTACCATTAAGATCCTAAAACTTACCACCAAACGCGAGCTGCACTAAATATTCCCTTTCCATCATAAACAATGAGCCCATCTCTGTTTTGAATGCCAAGAGAAGAGACTGCTGCTGCGAAAGCTTCCTCTGATGGCAACATGTGGGGTAGCTGATACAATTTAAGAAAACATTTGATAAAGAAACCTAATAGGTACAGATATAACATACTTTACAACTCCTAAAACTTCCATTACAATATAAATGATCCTCAAACGGTTTCTCATTCAACAATTCATGGAAGAATACTATTCCCAGAAAATTCAATGCAGTACAAGAAAACTCTCCAAATGTTAAACTTCCCATCAAATTACCATAGAAAAAAACAAAAGGCACAACAACACAATATGTACATGCACAGTTATCCTATGAAAGAAACACTTCTATGGGAATAACTGAGTTTCCAAACAATGAATGCAATAAATAAATATAAGAAAACAATGACAGTGGGAACCAACATGGAAAAGAGAAGTCATATCACCTTAGTTGTTCGGTCAGCTATTCCATCCACATCGAAGAAGAGTGCACCGGGAATGTGAGCGACCTGTTCCATTCAAGAGAAAAAGGCTAAGTAGCAGATCTAGATTGACAATGTCAAGATTCAAAATTAAAGCACAACGTGTCCATTTGAACCTGGTATTCCTGAAGAGGATTTCTTTGCTCATCTGGCATATACCATGAAGCATCCAACACCTAAAAAATAAAAGCAAAATTACTTCAAAACAATGCTCATTTGCTTCTTATGGACAAAACCAAAAAGACATGCCTTCAAATCTGCCTCTCTGAGGTTTGTATGAAGCCAATCAGCAGATACAACAGGTTCATTAGTGGAGACTGACTGCGTCGAATAATTGACGATCACCGAACGAGCCATCACACGAATTTTATCACTCGGAGCTTGTCTCTGGGGGTAAATCCTTGATCCAATCTGAAAGTGAAATGCCCTCTTCCGCAAGACAAATCAACACCGTTAAAAGGGATGGATTTGAGACTATGATGTGTCGCCAAAACAAAGCATCGAATTTACACTCAAACGCAAGAATCAAGAGTAGACCCACCGAGAAAAGCTATGAAAAAAAAAATCATACAACAAAGATCAAGAAACGAACTCTTTTGATTTACTTAAAAAATCATGGCCAAATTAGAGACACCCGCTGAGGAAATCAAGCACAATAATCCAAGACCATTCAGTACAGATTCTAACCGCGAGCAAGGAAGAGAAAATTCCAGGAGAACGGTGGGAGAGAGGGGCAGAGGAGGAGAGGAAGCGAAGACCCAAAGCGCTCTTGGTGAAGACAACTGAAGCCATCTACGCCGATAACACCATAGACAGACAGTGCAAAGGATCAGTGTTCAAATAGTACTTGACAAGTGACTGAGAGAGACGGGGGTGTGGGGGGAGAAAAGAGGCAGACAGAGAGACGACTTAATGTAAAATACGGCTGTCAGGTAAAATCTCAGAGCACAAGCCGATGCTGCTGCTGCCTGGCTACGGCTGGCTGATAAACCTCATCGTTACGGCCCTTTGACCTTTGCTAGGGTCTGTTTGGCTGTAGACTCTGAAACGATATGCTTGCCTTATAAACTCCTACTTTCCCTTCTTTTTTATTTTTTTACAAAAAAACCCTTGTATTTCGATCTCGGGCGTATTTTGATCCATTAAGTGCATCCAATTGCACCCGGCAAAGCCGCCAACGAACACGGATTCACGGCACAGATACCATACAGCGTACAGAGGAAAATACAAAATTTCGCCTTTGTATTGGATCTTTTGAACCATCCCTTACTTTTTTTTTTTTTGGCTATTGAGCTAATATGCCCTATAACGAGAAAAAGCACGACCCTCTTACTTGCCCGCAAAACTCGACGTAGATTGGTATGTCGTTATACGGATCGAAACGGATGGAAAAACGGCCAACAAGCAACATGGTATAGCGACCGGCTTTCCAAAATAATGCTTGACACATATATTGGAGAATGAGTAAAACACATTCCTTTTAAGAAAAACTCTAGAAATTCTCCAAATCCTCCATCCTCCCGCTATTTCCTTGCTCGCAAACACGCCCTTGGGATTGGATTATGAGAATCGAATTTCTCTTTTTCTTCTTGTTTTTCCTTAACAAGCAAGACAATCGGAACAACTGGGCCCAGTCCAATATGATGGGCCTTATTGGGCTTCATTGTAGGCCCAGCCCACCAACCAAAACAGTAGCCGAGAACCCTAAGAATAACCCTAACGACATTATTTCCATTCCTGCACTTCCCTTCTGTTGTCCATTGTCCTCGCTCCGTGTCCAGCAGCAGACATCACCAAGACGGAGAGCTCGCGACCCACGAGACTGGAACCCGACAACAGTAGCAAAACGAAGGTTTTCGAGAACCGATATCCAGCTGTCTCTGCTCTCCTCGCTCTATCTTGCTTGCCTCCTCATCCTCCTGCGTGGTTCTTGCAGCTGAGCACTGAATAGACGCAATGGCTTTCTGCATGAAGCACTGTGATCACCTCTCCTCCAAATCCATCTCCATCCCTTCGCGTCCTTCTCCTTCCCCCGCCAGACCTCATAACTTCCGCATATTCTTCTACCCTTCCGTCGGTTGCTGCTCGCTGTCCTCTAAGCTCCAGTCTAAGAAATGGCCTCTCAGGTCATCGAGGACGATGGTGACGGCGCGAGTGAAGAAATCAATTCGGAGCGAGAAAAGCCCCGAACTTGGAGCGAACCCGATGGAGAAATCCGCCGCGGTGGGCAAGAGGACGGACCTGAAGAAGATTATGATACTTGGGGCGGGCCCCATTGTGATCGGGCAGGCCTGCGAGTTTGACTACTCGGGGACTCAGGCGTGCAAGGCACTGAAGGAGGAGGGCTACGTGGTCGTCTTAATCAACTCCAACCCTGCAACTATTATGACGGACCCTGACATGGCGGACAAGACCTACGTGACCCCTATGACTCCCGAATTGGTTGAGAAGGTCCTTGAGAAGGAGCGTCCTGATGCCCTGTTGCCCACAATGGGCGGACAGACTGCCCTCAATCTAGCTGTTGCGCTGGCAGAGAGCGGTGTTTTGGAGAAATACGGGGTTGAGCTGATTGGGGCAAAGCTTGATGCCATCAAGAAGGCAGAGGATCGAGACCTGTTCAAGCAGGCTATGAAGAATATCGGGCTCAAGACCCCACCTTCTGGGATTGGTACTGTTGCAATAAATGCCTTTTAGGAAATGAAGTTATAATAGATACAGTGAAGTTGATAGTTACATAGGGAAATTTTAGCTCATCTGTTCATATCTGATAGCTTGAAAAGTTCTTGGCAGGTACTACTTTGGAGGAGTGCATTGAGATTGCTAATGAGATTGGAGAGTACCCTCTGATCATTAGGCCTGCGTTTACTTTGGGGGGCACAGGTGGTGGGATTGCCTATAACAAAGAGGAGTTTGAGGCAATCTGCAAAGCAGGGCTAGCAGCGAGTTTGACAAGTCAAGTCCTTGTGGAGAAGTCCCTGTTAGGTTGGAAGGAGTATGAGCTCGAGGTCATGAGGGACTTAGCCGACAATGTTGTGATAATATGTTCCATTGAGAACATTGATCCAATGGGTGTTCATACTGGGGATTCTATAACAGTAGCACCTGCGCAGACCCTCACTGATAAGGAATACCAGAGGCTGAGGGATTATTCAGTTGCTATCATAAGAGAGATTGGAGTCGAGTGTGGAGGTTCAAATGTACAGTTTGCAGTCAACCCAGTTGATGGAGAAGTTATGGTTATTGAGATGAACCCCAGGGTGTCTCGGTCTTCAGCCTTGGCTTCCAAGGCAACCGGTTTCCCTATTGCTAAGATGGCTGCTAAATTATCGGTTGGCTATTCATTGGATCAGATTCCTAATGACATTACTAAGAAGACCCCTGCTAGCTTTGAGCCATCAATTGATTATGTGGTGACGAAGGTAGCTACATTACATAAACCTCTTCTATGATTGTACAGTTGACTAATGAAGAAATTAACTTAAACATCCTAGTCAAGAATGAGTTATGTTCCCTTTATGCTGCTTAGTGAGTAAGATAGAATGGGAACATTAGTAATTGGCTTGAAAAATTATGGTCTTAATAAATGACCTTCTTGATTGCATATCTACATGTCAGTATGACAGTAAATTAGATGTTAAATCAGGTAGATGATGCAGACTTTAAGAGAAATTTGCAGCATTAGTTCATCATTCTTGTTCTTTAATGGAATAAAATAACCTTGAGAGGTTTGATTCACTTTCTCTAACAGCTATGCTAATTGTCATTGCTACTTTCACTTTATATTCATTTGCAGATACCCCGATTTGCTTTTGAGAAATTCCCTGGTTCACAGCCTATTCTCACAACCCAGATGAAGTCTGTCGGGGAGTCTATGGCATTAGGCCGGACATTCCAGGAATCATTCCAAAAGGCCGTTCGATCATTAGAATGTGGCTATTCAGGTTGGGGTTGTGCTGAAGTGAAGGAACTTGAGTGGGACTGGGACCAGTTGAAGTACAGCCTGCGGGTTGCAAGCCCCGACCGCATGCACACAATTTATGCTGCAATGAAGAGGGGTATGAAAGTTGATGATATCCACGAGCTGAGTCAGATTGACAAGTGGTTCCTCACCCAGCTCAAAGAGTTGGTTGATACTGAACAATTCCTTTGTGTTCACAGCTTGTCTAGTTTGTCAAGGGACAACCTATACGAAGTAAAGCGGAGAGGTTTCAGCGATAAGCAGATTGCTTTTGCCACTAAATCGACTGAGAAGGAAGTGAGGGAAAGACGAATTTGTCTGGGCATTACTCCTGCTTATAAGCGTGTAGATACTTGTGCTGCTGAGTTCGAGGCTGACACTCCATACATGTATTCGTCTTATGATTTTGAGTGCGAATCTGCTCCAACTCAGAGAAAGAAGGTCTTAATTTTAGGTGGAGGTCCAAACAGGATTGGGCAAGGAATTGAGTTTGATTACTGTTGCTGCCACACTTCTTTTGCTCTCCAGGTTAGTATTTGTAGGTTAACCTACTATTGCAATCATTGTTGGGAATTTGTGCTATGGAGGTGACTGGGATCCCTTGAACTGACGTTTGGAGTGAGAATTTGTCTTCAATCAAATGATTATTTACCTTGTAAAGATAACTTGTTCTTTTTTCTGCATTTCCATTCTGGAGTTTGGAGCTGTATATTAATAATTCTGCCAGTATATCAATCCCCAATCAAATGATTATAATTCTCCATATTTGTGATGGTGTGGCGATTTAGATGATTGTTTATGAATACCTAATTGGCTCTTCCACTTTTGCTTGCTTGTTGCAGAATGCAGGATATGAGACAATCATGATGAACTCAAACCCTGAGACTGTTTCTACAGATTATGACACAAGTGACCGTCTCTATTTTGAACCATTGACAGTCGAGGATGTTCTGAACATTATCGATCTAGAACGACCTGATGGCATCATTGTCCAATTTGGTGGACAAACACCCTTGAAGCTGGCTCTCCCAATTCAACAGTACCTTGATGAGCATAGACCTATGAGTGCTGGTGGATCTGGGCCTGTTCGGATATGGGGCACTTCTCCTGACTCAATTGATGCTGCTGAAGACCGTGAGAGGTTCAACGCGATTCTGAATGAGCTGAAAATTGTTCAGCCCAAGGGAGGCATTGCCAAGTGTGAGGCAGATGGTCTTGCAATTGCAAAGGATATAGGGTACCCAGTTGTTGTTCGTCCTTCCTACGTCTTAGGAGGTCGGGCTATGGAGATTGTTTACAGTGATGACAAGCTTCTCACTTACCTAGAGAGCGCTGTGGAGGTGGACCCTGATCGCCCTGTTTTGATTGATAAATATCTCTCTGATGCAATTGAGATTGATGTAGATGCTCTTGCTGATTCTCGTGGAAATGTAGTGATTGGTGGGATCATGGAGCACATTGAGCAGGCTGGGGTACACTCAGGTGACTCTGCTTGCTCAATCCCGACAAAGTCCATTCCCCCCTCTTGCTTGGAAACAATTCGATCTTGGACAACAGAATTGGCAAAGAGGCTAAATGTCTGCGGGCTCATGAACTGTCAGTATGCAATAACGGTGTCTGGGGAGGTTTTCTTGCTCGAAGCAAACCCTCGGGCTTCTCGTACTGTTCCATTTGTCTCGAAGGCAATTGGACATCCATTAGCTAAGTATGCTGCACTTGTGATGTCTGGGAAGACACTTTATGATCTAGGGTTCACCAAAGAAGTTATTCCCCGACATGTCTCGGTCAAGGAAGCAGTCCTCCCCTTTGAGAAGTTTCAGGGCTGCGATATCCTGCTGGGCCCTGAGATGAGGAGCACTGGTGAGGTCATGGGCATTGATTATGAGTTCTCGGTTGCATTTGCCAAGGCCCAAATTGCTGCTGGGCAGAAGTTGCCTCTTTCTGGCACGGTTTTCCTGAGTTTGAATGACCTAACAAAGCCTCATCTTGAGAGGATAGCTAAGGCATTCTTGGACCTGGGGTTCAGGATAGTCTCAACCTCAGGAACAGCCCATGTCCTCGAACTGGCAGGGCTTCCAGGAGAACGAGTCCTGAAGATGCATGAGGGACGGCCCCATGCAGGGGATATGGTTGCCAACGGACAGATCCAACTGATGGTTATCACAAGTTCTGGGGACCCACTTGATCAGATTGATGGCAGGCAGCTGAGGAGGATGGCGCTTGCTTACAAGGTTCCAATAATAACCACAGTTGCTGGTGCCTTGGCGAGTGCAGAAGCTATAAAGAGCTTGAAGAGCAGCAGCATTGACATGATGGCTCTACAGGACTTCTTCGAGCCCGAAACCATTACAAACAGCAGGTCAAAGAACTTGCAGTCCCTGTCTTCCTATGTATGATTCACTGGACAAAATGTGGTTTGATGTTTTAGAGGTTGCTGTTTCCTATTTTTATTGAATGATTCAGTGTCTCCTAAGTTTGTGTAATGGACAATGTTTCAATCAACACCTATCATCTTCCAATGATCTGGGATTTCCCATTCTGTGACTGCGAGCACGTCTATGGTCGATAAAGATGATGAATGTGGTTAGGAGCCTTCAAAAAAAAAATGAGATCACTTGATTGATGACCAGAATAGAATCTGCTAAGAAATAGTCCATCAGCAACGAAGCCTGCCTGCCGTATGGTTTTCTAAACAGATGGTATTCTGACTAGTTTCTACTATTTTTTCACCGACACCATAAGGTACTTGGTCTCCATGGTTGGTCCGAACAATAAGCCCCAACTGCACATCTTGGGTATCTTCTACTGCCTATAAGTTCAAGGCATGTCAGGCACACATGACCTGTTCCTCTCCACCTTTCGTCAATTTGCAGCTCTGCTGCAGGCTGGGCAGTCTTGCACACATATATCATGTGCGCGGATGTTCCTCAGACAAGTTGGTGTCAAATTTTCGCGGTTGAGACCGCATCTGCATAAATTCCATATATTCTGTGTTGATAGTGCTGCATAACCTCTTCTTTCTGGTGCTTTCGGCTCTCGATGGCCGTCTCCCAATGTCCCTTCATCAAACTTTATGGCTCCACCCGCCATTTTCTGCGTAAGTAGCATTTTCGTTGTCTTCCAATCAAGATGAAGCTTGTGCTGCAACTCTCATTATGTCGTCCATGAATCAATCGACAGCAGCACGCCGTCAATGACAAATTTTAGCACGAAAAGATACTTTCTCATCTGCGAGGAGTGTCGCAGTAAAGAAATTCGGTGTTGAAAATTTTCATCAAACGTTGCGTTTGGCAGCGCATAATGGATTTTCCCTGCTGGTCATCAAAAGAGGACTCGACAACCATGAGATCCCATCTGAGCCAGGAGGAGAATCTTGATAGGTAACAATCTTTTGAGAAATTTAACCACCAAAAATAGGCATTGGAATATATGTATCAGAAAACTGCTCATCTCCACCGGCATTAGAAGTGGCAGATAAGTTTTGATGATCAGGAGGCAATAGCTTGCCCACTGCAATGCCCCTCTCATCAACAAAGGAAACAAACAACGGCATGAAATCACTAAGTTCATCACCGAAATTACAACAGCTGTACCCTCTTACCGACACTAGATCATGCTGTTGACGATTTTCCACCAAGTTCAACAAGCTCAGGCTGAAGATGCCGAATGCTTAGGACTGGAAGCCATGGGTAGCCCCTTTCCTACTCCTAAACACGCACTCTTACGAAACTCAACACAATATACTCTCCAAGTGCCTGTACCGACTAAGGACTGCAGCATACAATGGATGAG
This sequence comes from Sonneratia caseolaris, assembly GCA_900006705.1. Taxonomy (NCBI): domain Eukaryota; kingdom Viridiplantae; phylum Streptophyta; class Magnoliopsida; order Myrtales; family Lythraceae; genus Sonneratia; species Sonneratia caseolaris. The sequence goes on along the minus strand of CXYZ01012149.1, from coordinate 864,792 downwards.
CCTCCTAATTCCAATACAAAACATGCTTATTTGTCTACCAGTGCACAAGCATTAATTTAGCCTGGAACAGACTTTTAATTTTGTTCTGTTTGCTGTACTAGAAGCAATTTACAGCCAAACTTAGGATTCGACAATTCATTCTGGTCTTGGCCAAGCTATCTCACAGGTAATAAGAAGTTACTACAAGACCAAAAATCATGCTGAACTAGTTGATCATATACTAACATAGGCAGATCCTTAACGGTTGCATTCACCAGGTAAGGCTCACTCAGAGCCTGTTTTAACAACAGAACGGGATTAAGAAACAAAAGAACAGTTCATCCACTGCAAAATCTACTACTTCTTGAACTTCCAATTGTGGGAAGTTCGAGGCCCACTGGTGATTCCCTCATAGTATCTGGGTTCGAGGTCTCCACTGTTCCAGGCCTTGACAAAGTCTTTAAAAAGTTCTCGTGATGACTCTGATGAGAGATCGCTGAAGAAGACATCTTTTTCTTCCTTTAGCCAGGCGGCAAATTCATTGTTCTTCATAAAGTAATCGTCACCTGATAACTCTTGGAAGTCAGGTTTCTGTAAGACTAAACAGTATCAGTTGATTGATATAAGTAGATCAGCTAAAAATGCACAAAAAGGTTGGATCATAATATACAAAATGAACTCAATGGTGATTCAAATATTAAACATAGCTATATGAAATCAAGGTCCATATGGATGAGATGTCTTTTCATTTACTTTACAAAGGATTCCACATTTAATAAGTCATTTTGCAATACTGCTCATAAACTGTGGAAATTCAAACTAGTTTTATTTTCTAATATAGCATTGAAAGTAATAAAAGTAGCAAATGGAAGGAAGTCAAGTATTTTGAGCTCTGTGGCATGAGGGCAACTTCTCATCCTAAGCAGCAGTTAGGTAATGTCCTTCCCAAAGATGACAGACCCATGGTCACTTTAGGCCCAATGGCAGCAAAATTTCATATCACAACCCGCAAAAAGCTAATGTGTTCAAGATAGCAACGCAGTTGGATGAACATAAATAAAATTAATAATTCTTGTAATATAAGAAAATTACCAAATTTCGGTCCCTTCTGCGATCCTCCTTTTTCTTTTTCTTCTCTGTAACAATAACAGCATGTCAATAGGATAGCACTTCTCCATTTACTCTATTCTACCAGGCAAGCAATGTCTGTTTTACATAAACAAGTTTCACATGCAAGCAATACTGAAATGTAGATATAGTAATTTTTTTCAAATGTAGAGCAGGAGCACCAAATTCAATACTGTAGATAACATAATCCAGATGATGAAGAGGAAGTCAAATGCACCCACAGAAAAGAGGAAGTCAAAATTGCAAAAATGCAAGGAGAGAGATGGTATCCCATAGTACTTTCACGTTTATAGATTGTTACACAATTCTTGTGTCAGATCATGACACTAAATATGCTCAATCAGCAAATAGAAACACCCCTTGATGTTAAAATCAATGGTTGAATTTCAAGTGGTACAGGATAATCCCAGATGGTTGTCACATAGTTGAAGCTGAAAACTCAAGAGTCAAAGTTGTGGGAAACTGCAACCGGTAGATTCATCTAATGAAAAACTTGTTACAAATTGTCCAAGAGAATCCACTGGCGTACCACTACGACTTCATCAGATTAAAAAAAATACCCCTTTAACCTGTAATTTCTTTTGCGTTTCTTATTGTGATTCAAATAGAGAAGGCTGTCTGGTTCAGGGACTGTACGTAATCAAGATTCGAGACGACAATGATGAGTAATGGTGGGATCTATCACTCAACAATTGACCCCATTAACCGAAGTGCAAAGATAATTCGTTTTCATCTTTTTAAATGTATAAACCAATAGAAATGACGCTATGAGCAGACAGTAACTTGAGCTCACCCAGAAACCAAAACTAAGAGTGCAAAAGCTTCAGAGAAGACGTTCTTCACCTTTATCAGAACGGTGTTTGTGTCGCTTCTCTGATCTGTGGCTCCTTCTGCTCTTGCCTTCTTCATCTTCATCTGTCCTGTGCCTCTTTTTTCTTCCCTCATCTGTGCCCGCAGAAGCAGCACATATTAATCAAATCTCCCGTGAGCTCCACAAGAAAACGATAGACCCAATGAAATCAAACTCGAATTCATTCACATCCAGCCTCAAATCCCATAAGAAACTAAGGCTTTTAGACACAACGAAACAACTTTTCAGCTCTCTGACGGCTTTACCCGTGAAACAACAACTTCACGAGCTTCGCTTCAATGGAAGAGCTGAATAGATCAATCACAACAAGAAGCAAAACAACGAGAAGAGAGACTCTGTAACCTTTGATCTTCTTCTCTTCCTTCCTCTTGCTTCCCATCTTACAGATTCGATTCAGAGTAGAGGGAGACGGAGAGCTATGAGGGGGATGGTTGAAAACGCGGTGATGAAGCCACAGCGAAGAGGAAGAGAACGATGAAAGTTCAATTTACTCCCTCAATTTTTATATATTTCCTTATTGATCCCAACATGTTGCAACACTTGTTAATTGCACCATGCAATTTCAGTTACGCCTTTAGTTCTCACTTTTGTGGATTTTTTTTTATATTTATGGTCTCCGATACTATAATAATTGACTAATTTATTGAACGATATATTATATAACTCGGGACCGATCACTAAAACCTTAAATACCGACTCTTGAAATATTCGAACTCTAAACTTGAACTACTCATGTTCTCACTTTTTTTTATTTATTTCTCCATCTAATGCGCCGTTTAAATCTAACCAATATGAAAAATCGATGCATCAATGATATCTATTTTGTTTTAAGTATTTATCATTGATATTTATTTATTCAATAGACCAAGTGATAGGATTTAACCTAATGGTGGAAGAAGGATGATGTGAATGGAGATTCACTATGATGAGGATTAAATTGAAATAATGAATAAGTTTAGGACAAAAGGTGAAAATTAATTAAAAAGCCAAGTTCTAGCTATTCAGTTATTTGCTACTCTCCCGCCGCCGGCTGGTTCTCTGTCTAGGGTTTCATCCTCCACCGCCTTCTCCAATTTCACCGGTAAGTGACTCCTGTCCGTTGCCACTCAGTCACGCAGTTGTTTGCTTTTTCTCAAGATGGAATTGGAGAGTTGCAAAGTCATCGCATTTGTCTGAATCTCTTGGACAGTGACAGCGGGGTTTTGTCAAGCCGGAAAGCCTAACCTAGGAGCACAGCGAAGTCCAAAATCCACAAACAAAGGAACGGGGAGAATTCTTAGCAAGAAATAGGTTTCCCCTCAATCTTTTCTTCTACATCCTGTTGCGGGCAGCTGAAAGTTGGATTTTTACGATTCTTTGAATCGCATAATTTGAAGGTACTTTGATCTCGTAGAAAGTCGAGATGGGATCCTCAAAACACGGAAGAAGAGATCATAATAGTGGCAGCGACAGCGATTCTGAAGATGACTTTGAGTTGGCAGATGAGAAGCTAATGGTTGGTTGATATATATAAACTTTGAATTTCATTATCTCTCATCAGTTCTTTGAGTTGTATTTTCTTTGTTGATTGCACAGGTAGAGAGGGGAGATTCAGGCGACGATTTTGAAAACGGTGATGCCAGTAACGATGATGATGAGGAAGTGAGGGATGAGTATGATGATGACGATGGAATGGAGGAAGGAGAGGAAGAGGGCAGTGATGATGGGGAAGGTGGTGGCGGCATGGAAGATGAGATGGAAAAACTTGAGATAGAATATGTGGATCTTCAGAACCAAGAACAGTAAGATTTCCACTTTCTGTCACCAGATTCACATACTTTGTCCTATAACATTCAGGACTCAATCCGTGGAAGGATCAAATGATGAATTTTCTGGTGTAATTATTATAGAGGATGCGAGGTTATTTTCTGGTGCTGGTGGTAGATGTGGTTGATATGGCATTTTCCGATGTTTTGATCGGATTGGATGCTACTGATCAATCCAATGTGAAATTCTGTCCCTGAAACAACTCTAGCAGGCCAAGTTAGGATTAGTTAACCTGTGATGAAACTATTTAGTTTCTGGTTTAAGGGATTTTCCTGAATTTGCCTCTTCTTAGGGACATATTAAAGAACATAAAGAAACACAAGGATGAAGATCTCCAAAAAGGTGAAGCAGTGAAGAATCAAAAGGTCTGTACCCTTCATGACATAGCAGCCTGCCTTTGCATAAGTATTGCATCAGAAGCTGTATACTAAGTTCTTTGTAATATATATGCAGGCACTTTGGAATAGAACACTGGAATTGAGATTCTTACTTCAAAAGGCATTCTCTAATTCAAATCGGCTACCACAGGTTTGCTTCGGTTTTTACATTCCATTAGTTTGTGATGACTAGCTTATGTATCTGAATTTCTAATCAATTGCCCTACAAAATTTGATATGAATCAGGAATCTGTGAGGTCTTCATTCTGTAATTCCAATGGAGTCAATGAAGCATATGTTGATATGATAACCTCAGCCAAGGATACACTTGATTCAATATTGGAACTGCAGGAGGTACACTTGGATTCTGCACTCTTATGATTTAATCATACCATAGTTTTCTTTTGAAATGCACTGAAGTTTTACTTTATGTAAATTTTCTTTTATTTTTCTCTCCATAGCTGTGAGGATATTTGACCAATCTGAGTCAAAAGTTGTTTTTTTTTTTTTAGGCTTTGCTTGAGAAGAATCCATCTATAACTCAAGCTGCAGAAGGTATGCAGCAATAAATTGCTCTTATGTTCCCCCCATTCTCATGCTTTAATTATCATTCAGTGTTCTGCCATTTCCCGATGAGCTTTTTTAGACTTCAAACTACTCTGAGGACTCTGAATCTTTAATTTTGCTTTTCTGCTGGTCTTAACAAGCTTGTAATGAAGAAACATGTGCAGTATAATGAATTAATGATAAGAATATATTCTGTCGTACCTTGTCAAAATTGACATGCGGGAGGCTGTGCTCTTTGGCTATTGATAATCATTGTCAGTTTGACCATGGCGTTTAACAAGTCCTACTTGCTTTTTTAGGCAATACTATGCAAGAAAACAAAAAGAAGTTGGATGATTTTAAGAGCGAAAGTTCTGAACATGATGTAGAATGGGTGCAGATATCACAAATGCATAAAAGGTAGTTCAATATTTTCCAGATAACATATCACTAACCAGAAAGTTTCAAATTTATTTGTTACATTACTATCTTGGTGATTGAACATGATAGAACTTCAAATGCTATTCTACTTGTCAGGCTTGCACCTTTCAGAGACAAATCAGTGGATAAGTGGCAGAGAAAGACACAGGTGACAACTGGCGTTGCGGCAATGAAGAACAAATTGCAAGCTTTTAATCAGGTTTTTCCTTATAACTTTGTTGGAATCAACTACAGCCGAGAAATGAATCCACATATGTTGCTTCTCAAATTTTGGCTATTTCAAGGATGTCAGTTAAAACTGAATGATGCATATTTCTCTCATGGTTATTTGGCAGAACATTAGTGATCAAGTATCGAATTATATGAGGGATCCAAGTAGAATGCTGAAGCAGATGCAACAGAGAAGATCAACTATAGGCATATTTGGAGCTGTAAGTTCATGAATTTCTTTTTCAAGTTGTCAGGAGAGGGGACTTGTCTGCTTTTATATGTGTCTGTTATTATAGTTGCAAAAATCTGCAACAAGTTTGTCATGTCTGATGCTGATTCTCTGCCTATATTATTGATCGGCAGGTTCATGATGATGTGGACAATACTAAGGGAGAGATGATGCGAGATTCTTATGCAGTAAACTCTGAAAACCACTTCTTTTTTGTTAAAGCCACCTAGACTTCCAAATTAATATCTTTCATAGATTAAAATCACTGATGCCTATCTCAGAGAAATTCATCATTTGATCCTTCCAGGGAGGAAATGTGGACGGAGACCCAGAACTTCTAGATGACTCTGAGTTTTATCAGCAAATACTGAAGGAATTCTTTGAGACTGTTGACCTGGCATCTTCCGGTAAAATTAATTACCCCTACTCATTTGAATAATATATGCATGTCTTGTATCAGTTTCTTGTCCTTCAGCCATGTGAAAGAAGCTTAAATCCTTTAATATCTAGTTTCCTTCTTGGCTTTTGCTTCCTATATCTACAAGGTACTAGCTTAGTTTGATCACATCAGTATACGGTTGCCTTATTTTTGAATGTTTCTTGGTTACCTGTTACAGATGCAGCCTTTTATGCGGTAAAAAGGTCTCAAAATAAGAAGAGGAAAGTTGTCGATCGGCACGCCTCAAAGAGTCGGAAGATTAGGTGACCTCTTGAGCTATGAACACTATTACTCCATAATATTTGAAACAACTAAGTTCAGCCATGAGTAATTAATTACCTGTGTTCGTCGAATTTATATTCCCTTTTGCTATGGTCTCGGGTTTTGCAGGTACCATGTTCACGAAAAAATTGTCAACTTCATGGCTCCTCAGCCCATGAATATTCCTCCTATGGCACCCAAGTTATTTGAGAATTTATTTGGGCTGAAGAAGCAAAGACCTGCTTCTGTAGCCTAGTACCAGTTTTGGTATTTTTCCTGCATCATCTTGACAAAGCAATGTGTATTTGATCTTTGTTACGGCAGTCTATTTGATTTTGCAGAACTCAGAGGTTCATCAAAACTCGAACTGAACCTCAACATTTTTGTATCTTCACTATCCGTTAATTGAGAAAAAAAAATGTAACACATTTGCCCATCAATACTACATATCTAGTACGACATAAGAAGTTGACAGAAGAGCAATAGAGCATCAAATTGTGGCAAATCAATGGTGGGTAGAACCATCTGTCCGAGGAATTAAGAGGAACAAGTCTCTGCATCTCTCACTGTGGAGGATTTTTTTTGCCTTGCCCTGCCACGGAGGATTCGGTTCTCGAGGAAGATTCGTATTTTTCAACCATTAGTGAAAGTTGAATTATTTTCGTCAATTAGACTGGTTGAAATTAAGTGCTCTTGCGCCAAGTAAGTGTTAGCTGACTACGTTTTCTAGTAACGGTTAAGTATTAAAAATATAAATAAAAACTTAAAGGGAGCAGAGCATACCCTTTATATGGGTCTGAAGGGGCCCAATGAAACCTGAAGTACAAATTGGCCCAATTAGATTATTAGGCCTGGTAAAGGCCCAATTAGAAGCCCGGAACGGGATTGCTAAAACCCTAAACCCTATCGTCACATCTGTCTGATGTCTCCCTCTTCGCTCGCCGGAGCTCAGACCCGCCGGAAGAGAGAGAAGTTCTGACTTCGTGACAGAAGCCTGAATCTTGAGAAAGAAGCGATAGAATGTCATCTTCCGATTCGGAGTCCGATGCATCCATGACGGAGGCTCAGAAGGAGAAGGGATTTGTGTCGGCTCTGGACATGCCGGACGTTCCGTCTCAGAAACTCCCGCCACACCTGGAGCTTCGGAAAACTCGAGTTCTCTGTAATGCCGATGCTCCTGACAATGTATTTCTCGCACTCCTCCTGCTTCCTGTTTCTCTCCCTCTTTTAAGTGGTCCTCATCTTATATAATCAAACCTATTGCTATCGTTGCGAAAGCTTTTAATCGTTCCGTTCAATTTTAGGTCTCTATGAAATGGTGGTGGTTGCTAAAGACAAATCTTGTGATTGTAGACAGATACTATACAATATTCAGGAGCTTATGCATCCATGGGAGTCGATAACAGTTTACGGTTGGATCAGTTCTCCAACAACTTCAGAGTGGAGGTGACTCGGCTTACTGAGGATGAAATGGAGTTCGATATGATTGGTATTGATCCTGCAATCGCCAATGCCTTTCGGAGGATCCTCTTGGCCGAGGTGTGTAAGTTGTACAACATCGTAGCACGTTCTTATCTCTCTCCTGTGCTTTTACACCATTTTCAATGTCGGTTGTGAACAAATTGGTGTCACGTTCAGTTCTTCTATTCATGCAATACTATATAGCTGAAAACCGTTATCTTATCATAAGTTTTTATATTATGCATTCTCTCCCTGCCTTATGCTCTTTAATGAAGCATCAATCTTTTAGCAATTTGTGCAATCTGTGGATAATTGGAACTTGCTAAGAATGTTGTTCCGTGTTTGCAGCTCCCAACTATGGCGATTGAGAAAGTTCTTATTGCAAATAATACATCAGTTATCCAGGATGAAGTTCTTGCCCATCGTTTGGGTCTTATTCCCATCAAAGCTGACCCAAGGCTTTTTGACTATTTGTCAGGTTCTTCTGAATTTCATTGCTACACTATGTACTAGGCAAAGGACAAAGTAGCTTAGAGTTAACTTCTCGTCTGGATCACATATATTAAGTTATTTTCATTTGTGAACTGTAGAAAATGATAGGCCAAGTGAGAAGAACACCATCGTTTTTAAGCTCCATGTCCAATGTGATAGAAGAGGGCCCCGTATTACAGGTTAGTTTGTTAATTTCCTTTTTAGTGTTGAGTTTTTCTTGTCCTTTCTACTATGGCCACCTCATAATAATGATGATGTGAGGGTTGTGCAGTCAAATCAGATGAACTTAAGTGGCTATCAAATGGGAGTGAGCTTCATAAGACACCTGAAGATTCAAATGCCAGCTCGAAAGTGGAGACCTATGCTTCATTTACACGCAGTCAGGATTCCCTGCTCGAATTCTCAAGCAACCCAATCACAGTGTACCCTGATATTATCGTTGCCAAACTAGGGCCTGGTCAGGTAAAGGTCTTCCATGTTTTTTTTTTATTCAAATTAACCATTTTCCTGCCAAACATGTGCTTTTACATAGACTAATCAATATCCTACATGAGTTCATGAAACTGGGGAGAATAAACTACTCATTATTAAAATGAAAAATTATTTCTTTGTCTGGTAATTAACTATCCCTTGTAATATATCTGACAACATCAGTTTTCCATGCGTATTTCTTATAGTTAGTGAGCATTGCGATTTATAGCATTTGGGCTGTCTTTGTTTACCACCGACAATTGTTACTTGGTATTTAAATGAGGAATCAATTCTTAGGGATGAACAGAAGAAAAACAGCTTGACAAGGCAGATCACTTTTTACTGATCAGATTGTTACTATTTATATTTAAAGAAGTAGATCTACACCACCACCGTATGTATATCATGCTGAAATAGGACTTCCCGTTCATTTAATTTGAGCCATTGGCAATGTCTTGGGTACTCTTCAATGACTTATTTAATTTTGAGGTGCCTGTGTGGTTCACTCTTGTATGCCTGTCCATTATGGCACTTTATATGTCCTTATAAAGAAATTGTGAAATCCTCTAATCAATTGTCAATTGAAGGGCTATAAAAGGTTGTGCATTTTGCTGTAGTCATTTTTTGTGGGATGTCTTGGATGTGTTGCATCAATAAAAGAAGTTTATGTAATCATTTAATTATTATGCTTCAGGTTTAGCCCTTTTCTTATTTGGGAAATGAACTCTCTCAATAATTTTTAGTCATTTTCTACCTTTTCTCTCTTGAAATGATCTGAAGAAGTCGACAGCATTTTACTTATTACCCTTACAAATCCCTGGTTGCCCTTATTTCCAGGAAATTGAGCTAGAGGCTCATGCAGTTAAAGGTATTGGGAAAACACATGCCAAATGGTCCCCTGTGGCCACTTGTTGGTATAGGATGCTTCCAGAGGTGAGGGATGTAGTCTCTTGGATGTGCAGTTTGTTATGTCTCTCTGCTCATGGAGGAATTTATATATACATAAAAATGTTTAGTTTACACTTGGTGGTTCTTGTTTAGGTTGTGCTAACTCAAGAAATCAAAGGCAAGATGGCAGAAGTGCTTAAACAGAAATGTCCAGTTGGAGTCTTTGATATTGAAGATCTTGCTGATGGTAAGGGCTTTTCCCAAACCCCAATTGCTTCTCCTCTTGATATCTCATGATAGTGTTTAGGTATGGGTGTGGAATGTCAGGGGCTAATTTCCTTTTGAGTCATATAATCTATTTTTGACCAATTTATTTTCCTCTACTGAAACTAATGGTGGATGTGCAGGTACAAAGAGGGCTAAAGTTGCTCGGCCACGAGCTTGCACACTTTGCAGGGAGTGTATTAGAGATGGAGAGGAGTGGGAGAGGAGGATATCCTTGCGTCGTGTTAAGGATCATTTTATATGTAAGTCACTGTAGTTTGGGGCATAAAACCAATTCTTTTCAGATCTGGTCAAGTGCTTAGTATTTTTCTGGTGAAGTTTTCTTGCACATTCAATGTTACAGTGCTTGCTTCCCCCACACCCACCCACCCCACAAACTGTGTTCGACTTGTCTTTTGCAAACTGGATCAGCATAAAGCCTAATTTAAGATGCTCAACACTTCCTTTTCTTTTGTGTTGCAGTCACCATCGAATCCACTGGGGCATTGCCACCAGAAGTTCTTTTCACGGAAGCTGTGAAGATCCTGGAGGACAAGTGCGAACGAGTGATCAGTGATCTGTCTTGATGCTGCTGCTGCTGCTGCTTTTTCAGCTTCGAAGGTGTGAAGGACCAACCGACTTAAAGGTCTCCCTTCACATCCAGGGGTTAAGAAATTTTCACCTGGGTTATGTATTATATAATCTGTTGCAGTTTTGAGGTAAAGCCGCTGATTATATAGTTTGAAGTATCTGTTCAGATCAAACTGCTAAGCTTTGAGGATGTAAAAAGGGGAATGACTAATTATTTGCTGTGTTCCTACAGCTTCCATGAAAATGTAATCACGAATTTCATGTCGGATACTGGAAAAGATCAATGAGCTTCGGTTGTGTTGCGCACGCGTCAACGATGATGAGTGAGACGCTTTCAACGATTTCTGAGTATAGCGGCAAGAAGAAACCCGTGGGCTCATTATCTGATGGCTTTTGCGATATGTGAGCTTCTAGTTGTCTTGTAAAGTTGGCCCAGTGCGACAGAGGCCAGCCTCCAGCTTGGCTCAGGATTGTAGTCAATTGCAGTCCACTGCCTCTGGATCAACAGTGACACGCATCGATACGAGTTCTATCTGTACATCTGTTCTTTAGAAAACAAGGGGATGCAGTCTCTTGATTACAATCTCTACAGAAGACAAGCTAACATCAAACCCGTAACTCTGTCCGCCATACTGCAGATGGAGGTACTGCTTTGAAGATGGGGGTGGAGGCAAGATCTCATCGAGCCCTGGAAAGTCAATGCTCGGGGGAGAAGGCAGGTCCCTCTTCAGCGAGAAATAGACATCAGCTAAGAGCAGCCACACTAGATCAGGATCCACAGAAGCGAGCCCGTGCAAGGCATTTATAGAGGCATCACGTAACCCTTGTACGCCGCTACAGGCTATGCCCACAACAAGACCGCTGACCTTCTTCAGGACCAGTCTCAAGGCCGGAGAGCTCTTCTCGTTCTGGGACAGGTCTGCGATCATGTCGAGCACCGCAACCTGGACCTTAAGGCTGGAAGCTTCAGCCAATGTCTCCTCTGAAGATGGAGAGCTCCGATAGGGAAGCCGCAGCGGGATCCTCTCTTCTCTCGGGTCGGCCTTCAGGAGGTATGGGGATGTACTAAGGAGTCGCCAGAAGTGGGATCCATCAGTGAGGAAGCGGCGTGAAAAGAAGTCTCCTCCACAGATCTGTACACAGGAGCTTACTGCACCCAGACACCTCCGTATGACCTGAATCACAAAAGAGAATAGAATGCAAACTTGCAACCTTACATGAGTAAATCATGATCACCAAGAAAAAGGTGCCTCAATATATTAATTGAAGGTGGTGCCAGCAGTGATCCATCTACAGAGAGATCTACACAGAATAGTAAAAATCACCAGGATTACAAGCCAAAAAAACCTTAAAAGAGCACTCGTGACCACATAAAAGACCACTTGATACTGTCACAGTGACAATCCCCAACTTCCAATAAAGCCATACGATCACATGCATTTGCAAATTATTTTCTGTTTTTGTCATAGAAAATAGAAAATCATGAGTTTCAGCCAGCCCATGAATTTTATTTAGTTATCACACAAAATGGAGAACTGAAAGGAAGAAAAAGAACAAAAGAAAAGAAAAGAAGATAACTCACCACTGGATTGTTGTTTCGAACACAAGCCACAAGAAACAGCCAAATTCGGTTCATTGCTGGGAGCAGCCTATTCTCATCTGACCCATCATCAGCTGCATCCACAGTGTCTTGAAGCTGGTACAGGGAATGTCTTTGGATGACCTTTTCAATTGCCTCTTTAGTTTCCCTTTCATGCCTATAGGCTGCTTCAACACTTGCCAGTGTTAAAAGACCATCCTGCCAAGGAAAATGGGAAACTATTATCACGAGGAAAGCAAGCTTTCTTAATTATATAATAATTACAGGAGAAAATGCACTTTGAAGGCTGTCATGATACAAAAATCAACCCCAGAAACAGTAAGATAATAGTGGCCAAGCTTCATTTAAGTTTGTCATCGATCATAGACTAGGCAAAGAGAAAAACCTCAATTATATCCAGTGCCACCAAGCATGCTGCCTGCTTTGTTGAAACAATCAAGGGGGTTGCAGCAGTCAAACATGAAGCTGCAATCGATCCAACCATTCGTCTATGCCTCTTAGAATTATTCAACTCAAATATTAATTGCTCCCATTGCTCTGCATGCGCAATCCCCATAGTAAGTTACACACAGCTACTCCATATTAAAGAGAGTGCTTGAAAGAATTGCAAAACAGAACAGCCCAATATTATTGCTAACCTGCAATACTTGTGGGAAATAAATGAAAATTTCTATGATGGAAGAAGTGAAGGAAAATATTTCCGAAGCTATTACATCTAGATCTTAACACACATAGGAGCACCCTCATGGTGTTGAAGAACATAATCTTGATTTAGGCTTGATCTCCACAAAATCAAGAGAAATAACCACTTACAAGTTACCTGATTCCCTCAAAGAGGAACCTCCACAAATATCATGTGACCTTGATGCTCGTTTAGATTCTTTCTGTGATTTCTGCTCCATATCAGAAATTTGGAGCTCAACTTGTTTAAAAAAGGACTCTGCCTCGATAGTTAAAGTGGGAGCCTTGCGCTTCGATGACTTTGCAATCTCTGCTACAGCCTGAGAGAGAAAATTTTTTGGGGGAAAAATAATAAAAGTTACGCATTTCAAATAAGATTATCCATTGTTGGAAGCATCCAACTCTCTCTCTTTCGTTTTTGAGCAAGGAAGCATCCAACTCTGTCATTGATATACAACACCACATTTTCATTTCCTCCCAAGTCCCGGCACACTGTTAAATTTATAACCAGGATCAAACAGAGTTGAGATTTTCTACGCCTGATCAGAGACTAGCAGAGGATAAAGCATATCAATATGAAGTACAATAAGAAGCAGAAAATGCTTAGGTTAATCAAAATTTTCAATATTAAGAACACAAAACGTTGAAAATATATTTTTCTTCAAGTCCTATGTAAGTTGGAAAGCCATCCTCTCAATACCATTAGTGGATCTAATTCTGTCCATAAATTTAATTCTGAAACAACAAACTTAACAAATGGCATAATCTAGAATGACAATAGAGGAAACATTCCCACAATAATGCCAGTGCTAGGATCTGCTACTCCCCACAAAAATTATGGAGAAAATAGAAACAAAATAAACCAGCAGCAACTACTGGAATATTCACGCACAGAAAGATGTACCTTCAGAAAGGGAATTGTCAATTCTGGATGTTGATGCCTGCCAAGTATCTCTAGCTCCAGAGAAACAGAGCGCATCTGTGAATAATGCAACATTTGACAAATTAGTAGAATAGAATAAAATGCAATGAGAGACTGTGAAAGCATGGTTTCTCTTATAAAATAGTAAAAATATCAGAAATGTAGATATGATGGCTGTACAGGTTCCTCCAACAGGGGCAGTATTTTCTCAGCAACTCCAATGTAAGAAAGCATGGCAGCAAGGACATTAGGAACTTGAGGATTGAGATCTAGATGATAGAGTTGCCGACATATGGAATCTACTATATAGTCTGCATTTGCCAAAACTAACTCGCCAACCTGCAGGTCAAACATGAAACCATAGCCATTTTGTAGAATATCAAGAAGAGTCATAGAAGCAGGGAAATATAAAATCTCACCATTGTGTAGCCAGATGTAAGAGATATGACATGCAGAACATCATCAGAAGCGCCTCTAACATGAAAGTTAGCGGAAACAAGGCTCTCAAGCAACAAATAAAGGGATGAATGGAGGAATCCACTGGAAGCAAAATCTTTCCCAATACACATATTAAAAATGCCTATCCCCTCTATTATAACCTGAAAAGGAAATTTAAGTAAGGCCATTCATTTCAGATGTGAGAAAGGATTTGCATCCTCATGTACCAGCATTAAAAATGCAAGGTTGAGTGTCAGTACCTGTTGCAGCATTGCAGTATCGGTGAATAAATGTAAGGGGATTTGCTCAACCTCACTGTCAAAATCCAGAATAGAGGATCCACATTCAAGTGGAACATTCCACACTTCAGGGGATAGATATTCATGCAAGATCCTACCAATACAAGCAATCAAGAGTCCTCTTGATGCCTCCTCTGGGAACCTCCAAGAATGTTGATTCATGCAGCTCCCCATAAAATTCTTGTCTCCCCTTCTGCTAGTCTTGCTGAACATCTGCTTCAAATTTTCAACTGCCTGGTCTGATAAACCAAATATCATTTCATTTAGAATACATACAGCAATACTGGCTTGGCGAAGTAATTGCCCTGATCCAGATCTCCTGTACCATGACTGCCAACCCTCTCCATTGCAATCCCTAATCTGTAACTCAGAAACCAATTTACGTATGTATCCTAGAGGAATATCAGCAACAACCAACAGATGGCCTCCACTCCTAGAATCTAGCAACAATCAAGAATGAAGATATCAACAGCAAGAATTACAGCACAAATAGTGGAGTGCAAACAAGAAATGATTTATGGGCCTTGAGATAACCTGCCACCAAAGATAAACCTACAAGTCTGAGAATCTGTGCAAAGGTCTGGTACAATTTCTGACTGCCAACATAGACAAACCAAGGGGGCATGCGTGGAAGCTCATAACTCTTCTGTATTAGTGCCAATCTTTGCTGAGTAATCACTGGCTCTGAAGCTTGAAGCTGATCAGAATTCAAGGGACTCTGACAATCCTTGCAAGAACGAGATTGGGCCTTCAGCTCTGCAACAGCAGGGAAGTATCCCACGGGGGATGTCCTCGCCAAGACTAGCTTGTTAAGAGATCCGGTGAACACCGAATTGTGGCTCAGACACATGGAAAGAGCATCCAAAAATCGAGCAGCTGTAACCTTTGTTTAATCGAAAGGAGCAGAATCATCATACACATATTTAGAAAAATAAAATAAAATGATCAAACATTAAAAACCTAAAGATCAGATCCTATTTTGCAAGATGAAGTCCTAAATTTTCTTGCAAAATTGGATAAAACATCACGGTAAGGAGACACTCATTATATCAACACTTGTTTAAAATTGAATATCATTTTTTCATTCAAAGCTTTGTCATAATTCAGAGCTCCTCTGCAATTGAAGTTACAACATTTTGCAAGAATTGTCCCAAAAACAATTTAAAGCTCCTTTGCTGAAAAACAAACACTTCAACAAGGAAACACTTATCAGACAAAAGGGAAATGTTCTATCATCAGCCAAGTCTACAATGAAAAACGTTATTATTTAAGGAAGCACAGACCATGCAGTTCATTCAATACAAAACCAGTAGGTATCAATGGATGATCACTGCAGAACACACATATGCATTGTATTCTCTGAAGAAGTTTCCAAAACCGCAGCAGAAGGTAATACATACTGGAGAATGGAGGAGTTGATCCACCACAAGTTGAGGTCCAGCATAGTATAAGATAACAAGCAACTGCTGAGCATGTGCTAATGCAAGAGACTCCTCACTTCCAAGTACAACTTTTGGGAGCGTCTCAATTAACCTAATTTTAATAAACCATAAGTTCTCCATGTCAAGCATAGGTAACATTGCAGCTTAATTGAAGCACAAACCTGCTTAAGATTTCCATGATATCACGCTTAACATGCTCTTTTCTATTAGAAGAGAACAAATATTCAAGGAACTCCTGGGCAGATGAAGAAACTTCTTGAGAATCATCAACCACCAAAAGACATAAGCATTCCTGCAAGTGCCAAATCCTTGTTACTGAAAACAGCAAGATAGGATCTCGTTTATGTTGCTCATTTCAATTAAAAGCATCCAGGCTACAGTGTAAAGAATCTCGTTTATGTTGCTCATTTCAATTAAAAGCATCCAGGCTACAGTGTAAAAAAGGCATAAATCCAAGAGGAAAACCAATAGGAAAAGATTTATGTGAATTAAAAAAAAAGAGTAAATAATCAAAGTCCTCCTAGAGCAGAACATGCACAACTTGGCTTTAAATATCAGATATCTGGCCAAATAGTTATAAAGAAAAAAAAAAGGTTGAATACCGCCTATGCAGAAGTAGAATACACAAGAATTTCCAAATTTGGGAAACAGTATAACAAATACTACTGCCTGTCATAACAAAACCAACTGCAGTTCCTAGCTGTATCAAATAGAAGAGTATTCTCTTTTGCCTTACCAAAAGCACCAATCTGCTTTGTTTCAATGAATAATGACACTCTGATAGTAGTCCCCTCACAGCTGTTAGAAGTCCTTGTCTCAACCTTGTCGATGGGTGTACACAAAGCTAACAAACATAATAGGAATATACAAACCAATCAAACTCACAAAAATACAGTTACAAGGTTCAGAATTTAGTTAAGAGGGCAAAATAGTAACAAGGATTCTGGCTGATTCATACTTGTGGAAAAGTAGCATTCAACAGTTTCTGCACATTTGCTGAAGTTTTGACCATCCAATCTTTTGTACGATCTACATGAAAGGATCCAAACCTTTTGCTGGTGTCTCTTCCCTGATTTTGGCATTGATTCTCTGCTGCTACTTTTATCTTGGCTACCTCATGTGACTCTGTAGCAATAATTTCTTCACAACCATGATTGTAACCCGGTAACTGCCGAAGTTTCTCTAGAAATGCATAAGTCGAGCCATGCATTTTAGAGTTAATATCAGCAACAGGATTTGAGGGCAAATCTACTGCAGAAGCATTAGCACTATCCTGAAGTACAATCATAAGATACTCAGCCAATCCCCTTATTGCATGATCAGTAGCTTCAAGATTTCCAGCAGCGCCACTCATCATTGTTTTAGAGACATACAGAACTTTCATAAATTGACTAACAACACCAGGTAAAAAGAAAGCTAAAGCATCTGCTGTGCCAACCTGCAACAAATGCCACCACCAATAAAGCATGTAAAGAATATTAGAGGTTCTTTGACATTCAAGATGAGGGTATGAAAGGTTCTTAACTAGTAAACAAACAATATCTTGACACACTTAACTAGCAACTATCACCTACATAT
The DNA here is from genome assembly GCA_900006705.1 of Sonneratia caseolaris. Taxonomy (NCBI): domain Eukaryota; kingdom Viridiplantae; phylum Streptophyta; class Magnoliopsida; order Myrtales; family Lythraceae; genus Sonneratia; species Sonneratia caseolaris. Next base: position 847,378 of record CXYZ01012149.1, on the reverse strand, counting down.
GAATCAATCCAGCCAGTAATTCATAGAGTAATATTTTCGTCAGTACATGCAAAATACAGGGTTATACATACAAATGACGTATCTCTAAGCCTCGCCAACATGATTCATGAAAAAAAACTAAATCAAGACAATTGGAAGCTTATTATCATCCAAGACAAAATTTCAAATGCGTATTACCTACTCTTAGATATATCCATGACTTCATGTTTAAATTTTAACAGTTTAGAAAGAAGTTTGGCAGGCATCATATCTGGAACTCCACATTTTGAGGTACAGTTGATGATTTGAATGCAAACACTGCATTCAGAGACGAGCAGAATTACCTTGGCAACAAGAACCCGCAGAGTAAGAAATGCTTCTATACGAAGATTAGCACTCCCTCGGTGCCCACGCACAGCCTCAATATCTGCTGCCTTTCCATAAATTGCAACATGCAATATAAGTATATATTAAAAATATAGTCAAGAAGTAGCTTAAAACAACATGTTACTTACTTTTAGGAGCAGTGACAACCAATGACCAACAGCAGCAGATGCCTCTTGAGACTGCAGAAATGCAAGTAAACACTCCCCGGTTCCCACTTTACATTTTGAAAGTCTGATTAAATTAGTTTGCATTTCTTCCCTCTTTAGTAGTGCAGGAAAACCAGTAATTTGTTTACACAAACAAGTGTCATCGGTGCACTGACATAAATTTATAAGCATTGCCCTGAAACACTTTATTATTCCTTCACGAAACTCTTCAGTAGCCTCACATGGTGTAAGCAAAGCCCCATGTGTCAATTTTTTCAATAACACAACCATCTACATCAAGTCAACCAGGGACATGTCACTCTCAAAGAATTCTTTGAAGGCAGGGAAACAAAAAAGGGCAAATATTGAAGAAGACAAGAACCTGATTTAGCTTCTCTAAGGAACACTTCTTGAGAAGTTCCTCCAGACAGTTTAGAACACCTTCTGCTACAATATCGCTTACTTCATAAGGTGTAGCTGGGCCAATAGATTCAGTACGTCTATCATCTGGATCAATTTTACTGCAGGATCTGCAGGCAATTGCCGCATCTAACAGCAGTAGCAGCGGGAGCAATGCATAGCTGATCCATTTAAATAGGTACATGTCAAGTGGATTTCGAGCGAGCATTTTCATATTATCTTCGAAAGAGAAAAAGAAGATTCTGAAGAGAGACTCAACTTGAACGGCAGAACTAATATATGAGGAACAATGAAATGAGAATAGACATCTATCTGATGGTGTCAATCTTGGGAATGGATCCTTCATATGCAGATGAAGCAGATTTCAGATATATATGCATGATCTTCTGGAGATGTTCGATTCATATGCAAGTCCTTCAGTACCTCTTCTTTATGTCAGTTCTATCATAAAAATGGACGAATTTGGTGCCAATTTTTACACGAGAAAAATATTCACAGAGAACAAGAGCTGACGTTCAATCCTGTCAATGTTAGCAGATAGGCACTTACATAGCTCCATGTGCTGATAAACAGCGGCTTGACACTGATAATCTAGGGCTTCGGTCTATAAACCAATCATGAAGAGCACATTTGACACAATTCAAGAATGCAAACAACTATGCCTGCTATAAAGTATGGTAAATTGCTAGAAGAAGGCATAGCTCATGGCGCCTACTCGAAGAAGGGCTGGAGGTCGTCGGAGGACGAGCAACGGAGGAAATCGAGGAGCGCAGGTATTCCCGGAAAGTGACGCTTGGGATTCCGTAAGAGCTCTAGCAGGTCAGTGCAATAGGTCTTCAGGGCGGCGAAGACTCTGCTTCTCCTTCCAGCTCCTTCCTCGTCTTCCATGAGCTCTCCAGTGAGAGCACCGATCGACTCCACTGAAGAATTTTGCCTCCAAGAGATAGATGAGTCCAAGGAGGGAGAGAGGAACACGAGACGGGACCGAAGCGGCAGGTTCCGGAGCTTCATAGAGCGGAGTGGGGGAGAAACCAGACCAGGGGTAAAGTAGTAATCTACTACGTGTCCACGACTACCAAGATTTTCTCGATGTTGTCCTTGAACTTTCATGTTTTTCATGTCAACCCCCTACTTTTTCCAAACTTCATAATTCACCTTCGTAGTAACATATTCTTCCAATTTATAGCTTTTTCTTGATGTTCTGTATAACGTGCTGACTTGTATATATTCGAGTAGGGGATGCTTTGTCCCTCGAAGAGATTGAGGATGTCTACTTTGGAGCTTGGAGCTTGAGATTAGAGTGGTAAAAATTTGGCACATTACAAAAATACATAGGTACAGTACGAAAAAATCATGTTTAAGTTAGCGATTTTCGTATCACCTAAATACCAAATCATATTAATTTGAAATTATTGAAATAATTTTTATAATAAAAAATTAGGATGTTAATTAAAAATTAATTAATTATATACATATAATTATATTTTAATAATTATTTTAATATTTTATTAAATTAATACCTAATTTAGATTAATATCTCAATTATATTATAAAATTATTTTAAAATATAAATTTATTTCTAAAAAATAATTATTTGAATGATGGGAGTCACGAACAAAAAATCATGTTGGAGGAGCAGGATTTTCGGGCTGCCCAAGATGGGATGAGACGGGCCAGTCCGGCCCGAATCCATCAGCCCAACCTGAATTGACAGGCCTACTTGAGATCTCAAACATTGTTGTGTTTGTCCGTCCAAGGCACTTAAAACTTTCATTGGGCTTTGTTGGAAGTTCCAAGATAAAATGAAATTAAAATTTATATTCAAATTAAAATTTTGAGTTGATAGATTATAATCATGACTTATATATTTTAAATTTTTTTCTTATTAATTTCTTATATAGTAATTAGAGTAGAAGTTGATTATAAATGGGTTAACAAATCTGCGTGATCAACAAACATAGCTGTCATCTTGTTGATTTTGAGTACTGATTGAAGGTTTCCTCCAATGATCAGAGACCACATAGAATTGTCTATCTACGTACCTCTAGCAACTGTCTAATCAATTTTGCATCTCTATATCAATTCCTTTGACCGGATCGAATTGATCAATCGCTGGGACCGATTTCGATATGACAGGGACCGAATTAATCCGAAATACTTAGATCAAATGTTGACTTAGAAGTCTGTACTCAATCAGAAGTATCAGGAACCAGCTAGTCTAGTGGCTGAGATGCATCCTTGGGATGCTTAGAGTCATCTTCTCCAGCCGGTGGTTCCACCAGTCCGAGCTCATTCTCCAGATACCGCAACCACTTCTCGTTCTCGATGTCTCTGTCCATCTCCTGGTCTCCCAGCGGGGCGACCCGGTAGCCATCCACCTCAACTAGTCGGTCGATTTCGACAGCGTGGAGAGGGAACGTGCCTAGGTTGTCTAACATGTTCCAGAAATCCGTATCGAACTCGAATGGGATCTCGAGCATGTCACTTCCCGAGGATGCGTCCGGTTTGTCTACCTCCTCCATAGAAATGGAGAACGGATCGACTTTTTCCTCGCCATCTTTCACTGTTCCACCAAACTCGCCGGAAATGTTGGATACATCCGACCCACGAGAATGAGAACTCGATGACTTGTTCCTAGGACCAGCTCGATCCATCATATCATTCTCCGCTTCCTTATTCCCAGTGTCAATCTCGATGGCATCTCCGTCTCTGTCTCCATCCCTACGAGCAGCAGTGAAAGGAGAAGGAGATGAATATGATGAGGACGAAGAGGTGAGTGAAGATTCCCGCTTCGATTCTTCCCGGTTAGAGTCCGATGCAGTGTCAAAAGCCGATAACTTCTTCTTCAGATGAGTGTTCCAGACATTCTTGATCTCATTGTCTGTTCTTCCGGGCAAATGAGACGCAATCTTAGACCACCTGCTAACATCAACGTGTCCAAGAAAATCGATAAACAACAAGAAGCTGGTAGTACGATAAAGCGACAAGCAGAACGGAATAGTGACATACTTTCCCGAATCGCACTGAGACTTTGGTTCGAAATAACACAATATTTCATGGAATTCTAGTAGTAAACTATTATATGATCGGACAGAATATACACATGACTTACTTGTTTCCCAAGGACTGATGAAGCCTTATGATAGTCTCCTCTTCCTCCTTGGTGAAGTTCCCTCTCTTCACATCAGGCCTCAAGTAGTTGATCCACCGCAGCCTGCAGCTCTTCCCGCATCTCGATAGTCCTGCAGACGGGTTTTGTTTCACAAATTAATCGATCGATTGTAATCGACAACGTGATGAACTGGTTCCGACTTTATAAATGTGAACCCATATCTTGCTAGTCTAAAGTAGATTAGACAAGTAGGAAAGGCAAAGCCCCCTTTTCAGTACAATTTGCTAGTCTAAAGTTTTAAACTATTTAAGATTCCCTTTTACCGAGAAAGATGAGTTGATAAGCCAACATTATTTTCGACATGAAATTAAGAGATAGACGAGATGATGTACTGCTTGTACCCATTAGCATTTTTTCTTTCGCGTACGAAACAATATTTTGAAGGTGGATAATGAGACTTACTTGGGATATTAGCAAAGGGTTGTTGAGATTATTTAGCTAAGAAACAAAAATAAATAGACAATCTGAAACATTAGCTTATTATCTGGCAATCAGCGGTGGGTGCATGAACACAGACACATCAGGGACAAATATTCTTAAATATCTGGAAGCCGAGCAATTAACATCGATCAATTTCAGGAAGGTCTGGTGATTTTAATGGCTATAATTAACCCAATCGTCGTTGTTAGATCTAGCTGGGGAAGACTTTTCATAGAGTTGCTGCGGTGATGTATCACCAACTACATATATATATATATATATATATATATATAGACGTAATCAAATCCATTGCGAAGAGTAGAAATATGAAGAATTTCACATATGAAAATCTTAATCGAAAGTAGTATTATCATTGCATAATAAAATCTACTATATCGATCTAAATGCATATATTTTTAACTAGGTACTTATTGAGAGAGGAATAATTGATGAGGCCCACAGGTTATGGTCACATACGTCTCAGATAATCCTTCCGTCTGTTTCATGACAATAATGAAATGCCATTTGATTTATTGACGACAACCTAGTTCATTGGCATCTATATCGATCCTCTCCTTGAGTCGGCTTCATTTCCTCAAGACACAACTACTGACACTAAATAATTCCACCCGAGAGACGGTGTGGAAAATCTGTCACGGAAGGTAGAGCTATTCACTGGCGGAGCAATCTCCAACATGACGGAAAGCTGTCGCTAAAGATAGCTGTCCACCATATAATGGAACAATATTCTCAAATATGATGTGACGATGGTAATGGCAGAAAGGCCAAGAAGCTATTGCTAAAGCTGGCTGTTCACTGACAGATCTTGCAGGAGATATGTCTGGAGAATCCATTACTAAAACCTCCCCGGATCGATGTTCACGGTTACGGATCAGTGAGAAGTATGTGGATGCAAGGAACACTACATGCGGACAGTGCCCAGGACAGAAAAAGAGATAGATGAGGACCCGATTGCCCGATCATAATGTCAGTAGCGATCAACAGCAACTGTGGAAGATTGAGACACATGTTCGACGATGATTCGACGGAGTCCTTACAGGATAGTTTGAGTTCAGGAAAGCAAAATACGTACCGGCGAGTTTAGGGAGAGCACGCCAGTTGTCGTGGCCGTGCTGCCGGATGAAGGAGATGAGCTTCAAGTCTTCGCAAGGGCTCCATGGCCCTCTCTTCACTTTGCTCTTATCACAGCACGGAGCTCTACCTCTTCCCATCCTGTTCTCCTTCTCTCTGTACTTCCTCTCTCTCTCTCTCTCTCTCTCTCTCTCTCTCTCTCTCTCTCTCTCTTTCTCTATATTATATATACACTTAATGTATCATTTACTTCACGACGGATCTTATATCACCCTTCATATACACACGCTTATATATATATGTGTGTGTGTGTATCTGCAGATGACAGGAGAAACCGAAGTGTTGGAGAGGAAGAGAAAAAGAAGAAGCTGTGTGAAAAGGGTCACTCATGACAAGATGTGGACGGGGCGCTGCTCTCCAATGGAGATGGCACTAATATATATATACACACACACACACACACAGAAGGAAATCCAAACTAACATTGATTATTTTTATCCAACTAGCATTTTGAATTCTTAAATCTAATCCGGTCGGCTTCCACCCAAATTAGTTCGCCTTCTTTTTACCATAAATTTTTTTCATTTATAAAATCGAAACCGATAACTTACTTAAAATGAAAAAGATGTTAAATCAGTTCGATTAGTGGTACGTAAACATTGATGGTGACGGTATCATTACCTTGAATAATGTCACATATTGAGGTGACTATTTATTATGCTCCAAATTAGTGAGTAATTATCCATGTGGTTATTGAAAATGCTGGACGTGTCCAACATAGACATGATAGAATAATACGTGGTTGGGACCGGTCTAGAAATCATTTAGCTAAAAAGAATGAATTTAAAATAAGACCATAGAAAGATCAAAGAAAACCTACTTCATACGAGAATGAAAGTGAAATTAGATCATTTAATAAAAAAAATGAATAAAAATAAAAAAATGAATAAAATTATTAAATTTATGCATTATACATATGTTTTGTTCTTTTTCGAGTTGAAGGAGAGGGAATCCACCCTTGTGACGAAGTTTGTAATCGATTGTATTGGCAACTAATAGATCTTGTTTTACAGTTGCCATGCTACTCCCGATTTTTATCTTTCAAGAGCAATTTCTAATTAATATATTGAATATTTTATTAATATATAACATGTAATCATTAGATTAATTTATAGTGGAGGAGTTAATTTCTCACAATTACGTACATTTGTCAACACGGGGACCAACTAAATCCATCCCTACTTGGTTTGCTCTTCCCTTCCCCATCTCAAAAAATTCTTTAGAGACCCACAAGTTCGATTTGGTTCTTACTCTCGAAGTTGAATGATTATTTGACGTCAGCACCACTCCTTTCCCAAACCCAAAGGTCTCGACCACTGTTCGGTCCCGCGGGTACACATGACTCAGAGCCGGTCGATAGCACGTTCATGCACCATGAGAACAATCAGAGCCCAATACTTGGGGATCTGGTCTGTCCGCAGGCATGCTATGTATATAGAGAGGAGGAGGGTCTCTAGCCAGTTTAAGGTGCACGGTTAATTACGTGTCTATTTATCAAGATATATAATTAGTTTAAAAACTCGGTAGATATTGAGTGCATGCATCATCTTGTCGAATTATATTTAGGATGTCTTTTACATGGGAATCATTGGATAGACAGATTTTTTTTTATTTTTTTGAAATCTATTAATTAATACGAAAATGTTGTTCACACTGTCCTACGTGAAAATGGGACGGAATGTAATTTACTAGATTGGGCTCGTGATGCTAAGGGTTTGATTCAAGCTCGATATCGTGCTAGGTTTATAATCGATATAATTTAAGCCAATTATAATTGTTTATTTTAAAAGATTAACCTTGTGAAATAACGACATAATTTATTGTTTTTAATTAGTAATGATCATCCAATATATTGAGATGTATAGGTCCATATTTGCTCAAAAATCTTATTCGATGATAGCAATATTCAAATTTTTTTATATTATCATATTTAATTATATGTTTTGCCTGATATGTCTCTCATAACACAAAACTGTATATGAGATATCCTTAGACCTTATCAAACATACTACTATTGCATGTATATATGCAATTACAATAATAATGTTAGATATATTATTGGTCATAAAGTAGGCTGGTTTACTTAGAAAACTATAGGAAAAAAAAAAGAGGGAAAATATATATATATATATATATAAAAGAAAATTTATTGATAATAGAGAATTTATGACCCTTTTAATTCAAGTTGAGAGTAATATCATTATATCATATATAAAATGTTATCTGATCTATTAGTATATGCTGAAGGCCAAGAAATTCTTTTTATATTAGTATATACAATATAACATGTATGCTAGACAAATTAAAGAGAGCATATGCACAGAGTACAGTCGTGGACATAACTTTTGACTGATGATTGGCATCTCCAGCTCGTGTTTCTTCTGGTTGGTGAATCGACTCATTTGTCACCATTAGTTGACATTCATCTGAAGTGTTGATTTTGACAAGTTTGCTTGCACACATGTATATATATGTGCATGAATGACTGTATGCGTATGTACTCATGACATTATACGTGCATCACATTAATCACAAGCGGAAGTTGATGATGATATTTGAGAAAGGACCATTAATAATATAAGATTAGAAAATAAGCTTCACGAGAGCTAAAACCAACCATATTTTCTTAGATTCATTGAATTTTTCTGCCCGCGGTGGGGCCACTGCAGAAGAAAATTGCATGTTCACGGTGTAATTCAAAAGATTATCAATAATTAATGTATATATGTGTGTGTGTATGTGTATGTGTATAGCAAATAGCATCTGGAATTGCTGGTTTCCATTGAAATTACAAAAGTTTCTAGCCTGAATTCATTGGGGGCTTTTCATCATTGAGCCTGTTGAGTGAAGGAAGGGAACCCAAAGTCTGGCTGGTGGAGAAAAAGAAAAGGTAGCATTTCCTAACTATGGCTACTTCAACGATCAAAGAAAAGGTATACCCTTGTAGTTATAGACTGTCATTCGATCAACGGGCTAATACATACTATCAGGTAAGCTTCCTAGGGGTGGCTGGCTGGCTAGCTGCAGGGGTAGGTAAGTCCCGTGCTCCGTCGTCAACTACAACTCCACGTTCCCTCGGATTTTCTCATTTTTCGGCCGAGTGTGCAAGAAGGTCTGACTGCAGTGGAAAAGTAGTTCCAGCTAAGAAAGGACAGAGTCGGGGTGTGGATACCACGGCCAACGTCGTCAGAGACATTGATTAGGGTTATTGTCGGATATGTGGGCTAGCTTTATGGAAAGCAGATGTGGTGGGAACACCAATGGGTCCGTCCAATTTCCCCAAAAGAACTCCGAGCAACAATTCAGTCAACACATGCATTCATGCATGCATGAGATTGTCTTCCTCACAAATGATTAACAAGGCCGTTTCAAGACCGACATAATTAAGAAAACAGATACTGAGTTTCTCTCCAAAGTACGTTAGTGTTGGCTCGTAGCCGGAGGTAATGGCCGCGGAACAGAGCTGATGGCCCCGACTGGGCCGGCCTGGTCCCCACGATTCATCCCCTCAGAGAATCGGCTTATCACTGGACCACAACCGATGTCTATGAAAACGTTCACAGCTGTAGCACGGGCAACTAAACTCTACTTAGAAAACCGGGGTTTAGTGCACGGTATTGTCAGTGGTCGTTGGGGGTCTACGTGACCCTTTATTGTCCCTTTGACAATTGGAGACCAATTTCATCCGAGGGACAAAGGGATGGGGGAAACTGTTGCGAGGAGGCAACGCGGGTCTACGTTCAGAGAACTGGGAACTAGAGGGCGGCAGAAAGGCTTGCGCGGATGTTGTTGGTGAGATCAGATGTGTATTGTACATCTTGTCATCTACGTGAAGGGTGAACAGAAATCTTTCCCTTTCTCCTTGTTGTTGACCTCTCCCAACCAAGAAAATCTCTTGTTTTTCTCTTTTAAAAGCACGTTTAAAATGGGTTTTTTTAAAAATCAACTTTTGGGTGGTTGCACGGAGACGATATATGTTCAATCCATCGATGGACTATGAACTCGATTTCCATAAAGGCATCGATTTTTCAGCGCCACCGAGTGCTCCTCTTGTTCATGCCATATAAATGCATATATGCCATATTGGCATGTTAGAACGCGTACTGACATATGTAATTATTATACATCCAAAAAAATGAATGAATGAAAAGATTATCAATACTATATCAACTTAAAATTTTAAGTTAGGTATAAATTAATTACACTTATAAATTCAATAAAAGTTTAATACATAAGCAAGATCAGCAGGTGAAATCAGCCACAAAGAGAGCAGTTTATCTTTTGTACCTAATCTCGTTAGGTGATTGAAGGGTTCCTTCTTCTTTTTTTCCCGTGTTGCTTTGTAGGAGATTAATGATGAGAGATTCGTCCGTGAGAAGAATGTCGCGCGAGATCCATAACGATTGCGTGCATGTCCGGAAGTCTGCAAGTCGGTTTCAAAGAAGCCCCCAATAAATTCTTCGGATGACAAATTAGGTCACCCGCCCGAGTTAGTGCCCCCCCCTGGCCTTTTATTAAATAAATATATAAATATATTTAATTAAGGAAATCATTATCCAATAGTCCCTAACTGTTGGGGCTGCGAGTACGACATTGCTGTACTTACCCTTTGAGGGCTTTTCAAAGCTCTTTTTCCCACTTTTACCCCCATAATTAAGCCAAATTAGCCAGTGACTTCGGCACCTAAAATATCCCTCCACGTGAAAAAGAAAACATTTCATATAATTGTATTATCATTTGATCTTGGAATGTATAAGACCGTGGTTTCGAATCTGGTCGGTAAAAATATATATATATATATATATGTTCCATTTTCGACCTTATAACCGAGTCCTTTCCGGTGGGATTAGCCTGATCGGGCCAAGCCTTGAGAAGGTCTTGCCTAGACGATCCAGGTGGTAAGGTCACTCGAGGCCAAGAACGGCCTCCCTCGACGAGGAGCATATTTGCAGGATCACAAGATGGCGAGACACCACAATCGAGCTTCGTCGTTGCAGTTGCCTCGAGGATGAACGGACGCTCTGCATCTTATGCTATCCTCCTAAGTACAGGGTCACTCGTACTTATTCATGATTAAGGAATCCCGAATTCGATTTTAACGCATCTGCCTCTTTCTCTTCCGTTTTTTCTTGCAACTCTCTTCATAAATGTGATTATGTCCAAACGCATGCCCCATGCAATCTCACCGGTCTAACAAAGTCCTCCCTTTGAAAGGGATATCTCCATCCGCATGTAAACAAGAAATTAAGACTGACATCGGTCCATGTTGATAGATTACCGTATATCTCACAAGCAGTCCAATCCGGGGTATCATAATTTCAATTCCACTGTGCGTAATTCTCTATTAATTAAAGCACTCAAATATGTACTTAGGTATAAATTTATTTGGATATATGAGATTGTGAAATATTCCTCGAACAAGTTCACCTTTATTATTAAGAAAATCCGGCATTCAAGTGGTCCATTGTTAGGGTAACTAACACAAGATGGCAAGATTTTTTTAATTATTTTTATTTTGTTTAAAAATCATTTGGTACCTAACTTTGACATGTTTGATTTTGTAGTTGGGAAAGTGGGGTCACACTAACCACAGGAGACTTTTGTCAGTACCCTACCAAACTGTTGACCGTCTCTGATAACATAATCCATGACGTCAAGCTTAGGCTTAGCCGACGGTCGATGCCTGCCTGCCTGCAGTCAACATTTCAAAGTGAATGGAGCTGGAGGCATGATCAATCATCAGCTTGCCTGTCTTGTTTGGCCTTTGACAAATTTCTGTGGGACCCACACGAAGTTGTAGTTGTTGTGTAGCATGTCCCAGTGCCACGGGTAACGGCGTATACCCGTCTCCGTCGACGGGTTACAAGGGAGCTCAGTCGGGCAAGCTGTCCTCAACCGTCATCTCTGGCCTCGGATCTCCGTTGTTATATCGATGACTGAATTCTATATATAGAATGGAAACGATACACGATTCATCCAAACCTCAATCAGATGCGACCCTGGCGGTACTGGAAATGATGATCTATGCTGGAGGGACCCTTCTTCAAGCTTTCGATACGGAATCGAGAAGGGGTTGATTGCCTCCGGAGTGAGGGTCACTGGGTCCACAGTGTCACATACTAAAATATGGCCTTGTATTTATTACACAGAAGCGGTCCCTGAGTTCGGAATTCGTATGCTACTTCATAAATATAGACATAGCTAAAAAGTTGAATTTACGGTAAATTTTCATAATTTTTGTTAGTTTGTAGAGATTATTTTATTAACTTTATTAATTTCCTTGTTAGCCTCTTGATTATTGTGATGTTTTGGTTGTAATCAAATGTTTGTCAGTTTGGGAACCCAAAGTACAAACTACACGAGAAACAAAATTTGAACAAGATTGTTATCTCTATCTTAGGTCTATCGAATACACATGCCCCCAATACGGGCACAAACAAGTACTGTCTTCAGGACCATCACATGTATGTTAAAGACTCGTTCCATGTAGGTCAAATTCAATATATATATATGATACCACAAGATTCAGAGTCGAACGATATAATGCCGTTTGATACGATATGGCTTACATCTGTCTCACCATATGAATTGTAGTAGAAGCACAATTGAGCAGGGTACAGACAGAGACAGTCACAGGCCAGCGTCGAATTTATCAACCATTATGTAGGAAACATACTGCAAGGTGTATCATTGAAAAGGAATGTTCATTCGATTCCAAACATACAATGATGCAAACAAAACATGTAATGCCATGTTCTCTGACAGAGGTAGTTTCTTTCCTATCAATCAGCAAATTCATCCTTGCAGTACAGTGAAGAACCTCACGGAAAGTAAAATCACACAAAAGTGTACTAGAAGCTGCCTCCTCTCAGAGCAAGCACAAGGTGGAGGACCGATCCACCCTCAATGTTATAGTCTTTTGCAGTTCTATCATCGGCAAGCTGCTTCCCAGCATAGATGAGCCTGCAGAAACCAGAGGGAATACCAGTGTCAATGATCTGGTCGAGCACCAACCGATAAAAAAGAAAAGAGCACACTTGAAAATATATTTAGATCTGATTAAAATTGAAATCAACAGTTCAATTGATTCAATGTTGCAATTTCAAGAGATTATGACTTTATTATAAAATCAAAGACCAAAGGAGTTTAACCGTCATTTTATAATGATTGCACAAGTTCTGGATGTGGGTATTTTTTTACTGTGCATTTATTCATCGATAAAAACCAATTTGTACAATCACAGAGATACTCAAAACCCAAAGAAACTGTGTATTTGGCTCCAACTTCAGAGACACTGGGGACGTCAAAACACTATCTCACATGGACCAACCATATAAATTATGATCTTGCCTTGTATATAAGATATGACTCGGGTGAGTATTAAGTCACTTTATCCTCATAAATAAGAAGTAACAAGTTTCAATCTTTTTTTATCAATAAGCAACACATGTCAATAACATGTAACTATGCAGCACCTAAACTTTGTATTATAAAAGTTGCACACTATCACCATGAAGAATAAACATGAGAAAAATCACCATTCAGAATTGCCTGATTGGTATTTGTTATTTTATAATATGGATTAAACAGGCGTGCTACAGATACCAATGAGCAAAGCCAATGAACTCATGTCATCGCCTTGTCTTATGCACAATCGTTTAACAGAGAAAATAGATCTAATAGAGACCTGTAAAAAAATGACCAATAAGTATTCCAAAATTCAAAAGGGGAATGCACCTTTGCTGCACCGGAGGGATACCCTCCTTCTCCTCGACCCGCTCCTTGATGCGATCAATGGTGTCAGTTGGCTCAATATCTATCTCAATTTCCTTCCCAGTTAGAGTCTTCACCTTGATCATGGTCCCTCCCCTAAGCCTCAAAACAAGATGAAGAGTCGACTCCTTTTGGATATTGTAATCAGCAAGGGTACGGCCATCTTCCAGTTGCTTACCAGCAAATATCAGTCTCTGCTGGTCAGGCGGGATACCTTCCTTGTCCTTCAATGAACGAAATCCATGTTTAGTCACACATAAACATGCGAAACCCATGAAACTACTTGACTGCTTCTTCCCTTTTCATTCTAATCTCCTCTCAAATCATCCAAAGCGCGCACTTTTAGCTCCAACACCAACCAATAGCCAAGAGTATTCTTTCGCAGGGTTACTGCTCCATGACAGCACCATAGAGCTCTCACACCAGGACAGAATAGAAGCCAGATCGCATGGGACGAAGTTGCAGAAATTACTTAATCGTACTACATTATAATCACCAAAAGAGTGAATAACCTAAGAAAATGCCATCAGCAACCCATAATTCAACCCAAAAATTGAAGTCCGGCGCTTTCTTTGACCATAGCTATTACATCTAAGCGAACCTCAAACCCTAGCAAAAGTTTACCCTTATTCACTTCCCAGAAAAAAAGGGAACTCCATTCTAACAGCCAAGCCATGACAATCAGATGGACAATCGGGGTAAGAAATAATGAAGACATAGTGTCGCAATATAGGAGAACGGAAGTGCCAGGTCACCTGAATCTTAGCCTTGACATTGTCGATGGTGTCGCTGCTCTCGACCTCGAGGGTGATCGTCTTCCCGGTCAGGGTTTTCACGAAGATCTGCATCTTCTCGTCTTTTGTTATGGACCAAATCAGCAATTCGGCCACAGGAAGAGAATCGAGGCTGATTTTGGGGAGAAGAAGAAGAATCAAGAAGGGGTAGAGAGGGCGGGGTCGAGAACCACCCGTTTACAATCAACTCCCTTAATTTGTTCACTTGTTACAAACGAGCCCCCTTTTCTTTTATCTTTATTTACAGATTGATCTCTCAACTAAATTGACTATAACAATTCTCCCCCCTAAGAAACCTTGTCCCCAAGGTTTCCTTGAGTAAGATGTAGGATCAGCTGGGAAATTGATGGTCCAGTGCACCTTGCAATTGAGTGACTGTTGCATGAATTCAAGAAAGAAGTGAGCAAAGCTAGATTTAGCTCCAACACATTTTTAAAAAGAGTGAGCAGTGAATTCCCCTCTTCATGGTCAAAGTCCTCGTTATTTGAGATGGCCATCTTATTCTTTTTGCTGGTAGTTGTTCCCTTAGTGGATACCTTGAGAATACCCTTTGCATCAACATCCAACGTATGAGGTGCTCCTTTGGAGAATTGTTTGCCCAAGCATATTTTCAAGTTCACTTAATAGTTATCCATATGAAAGCCCTCGTCAACATCACTATCTTTGCCATGCTCAACAATAAAACCATGACTAGAATCAAAAGCTGATCCACCAATTTCAGGAGAGAATACTTTCGAAATTACATTTACAGAACTGTCCACAAGCTTATCTCCAAGTAACCGGTTACTTGATTTGCAAAGGTCTTCGGTACATACATTGAGAATTCCATTTGCATCAATGCTTAAGCATATTGCAATTTGAGGAACTCCACTAGGCATTGGTGAAGTGCCTAAAAGCTCAAACTTGCCTAGAAGGTCAATATCTTGAGTCCTCACCCTCATACAATCGTCGACATGGATCATAATGCCACACAAAATTGCCACCTGGGGAATTCTAGTGGATTCACCAATGAGAACAATAGCTTGGATACTGCTCTCATCCATCTCGGCATCCTTTAGACACCTTCGAATTGACTCCATGCACATTATGAACAAGTTTATGTTCTGCTTCTTGAATTGAGCATGAGCAATAGTGGTATTGAAATTGATATGGCCCTTCAGCATGGCATCAATATCCATCTTATAAAATTCGTTTGCTTTCTCTTTGTGGTCAAAATTTTTTCCATAGGTGTTGGTAATATTGTTCTCTTTCTCAAATATACAAGCATTTCCTTGTCTTTGAATTGTAGCCACATCTTTCATCAATCTCCTTGAGCATAATGCATCAAGAGCTTGCTACTCAATTCTCCCTTCCCATATTTCATCACCATGGGGTGCCATTAAATCAGGGCTTCTTACTCCTGACATTCTTTTTAAGACATAAGCTTCATTCTTCTTATTTGCAGTACTTCCAACTCTTACAACCCTTAGTAGCCCTCCAAATGTTCCTCGTTTTCCACTAGAACTCATAAACAATGAGCCCAAGGAAAATGATATCTCTTCGGTGGTGAAGAGAGCAACATCAAAGGTTTTGGCTTTACCTCCACGATCGAAGATCAACACATGCTTCTCACCAAAAATAGTGACCTCCCTTATATTACTAATCGTATTCAGATCAGCAATAACTCCAACATTCCATGTGACTTGGCTTTGATAATTTTTGTAGCAGGACATATTTGGGAAAACCATGGGAAATATCTCTTCAACAACAAGCTGTCTACATCATCATGAACCAAGGAATTGTTGACCTTGTACTTCAATTCCTCACATGGCACTTTCTCAACATCAGTCTTGAAAAAAATAGTTACAAGATTTTTATCAGCAATTGGTGCCTCTAAAATTTCGATTGAACTCACTTCTATTTTGCTTTCTTCATCAAAGTTCTTCAAATTGATCATATCTAGCTGTTGCTTGCCTTCGGTCTTACAAGAAAAATGTAGCTGTGTTTCAGAGATTACCTCTACTGGTTGGTCCTCCATCTGGCTTTTAATGTCTGAAACACAATCATCATCTTTGACATTTTCCTTGTCAACCTCTATCTGTCCTCTAGTGACTTAAATACAATCCTCTTCATCTCTATAGTCACTATTAGAAGGGCCTGAAAATTCATGTGCGTCACTCCTTCTATGCAGAGTCATGTCCTTGAGTCAGGCAAAGGCATAAGCCTCGTGTAAGGTTCAAGGTTCAATCCAACGAACAGACTCCTCAATCTCTGATTTCAGGCCATTCAAGAACCAATCCACCTATTGAAGGTCACACACATCTATACCACCCAAAAACAATTCAATGAAATGTATGTATTTTTCAAGATCACCTGTTGTAAACCCTTGACAACAAAAGCTCTAGGGTTTGACATATCATATTCCCAACTTTCCATGAGTTCAATGACTGCAAGTCGATCCTCATTGCGGATCCTTGCTATCTGGGCAACTCCCATCTCACCTTGCTCATCGATGTTCATCATTTCGCTACCGGCCGAGGAACGTGGCCATGATACCAATGTTATGGACCAAATCAGCAATTCAGCCACAGGAAGAGAATCGAGGCTGATTTAGGGGTGAAGAAGAAGAATCAAGAAGGGGGAGAGAGGGTGGGGTCGAGAAGGAAGAAGGTGGCACCAGAGAGAGGAGAGAAAAACTGTTCATTCATTCATTCATATGCATAACCCTCAATGGGGTTGTTACAGAGTTTTAATCCCCGCTGCGGCTTCAATGGCCAAGAACCACCCGTTTACAATCAACTCCCTCAATTTATTCACTTGTTACAAAATAGCCCCATTTTCTTTTATCTTTATTTACAGATTGACCCCTCAACTAAATTAACCACAACATCTTTCTCCGCTCGGATTTCGGAACCCAGAGGCAATACTTTCTGGTTTTTCAATATATTAATATTTATTGCTGATAAAAACATATTAATATTTATTTATCTAATTTTATTTATTCAAATTTCTCTCTCTATTATTCGGAATTTTTTAATTGATAGATGGATAGAATTTTTAATTTGGAAAAACTTTTTATCTCCCAGCCGGCAATTCCACCATGGATCAGTTCAAATTTATTATGTTAAAAAAAGGAATTTTCTTTTTTTTTTTTATCAGGGCGTAGCTGGTGGTGATTTTTATATGGGCTTGACATGTTGATATGGTTAATAGCATAGTTTTTAAAACCGGACCGGGCCGGCCGGTTCGACTGGGAACCGGCCACTCTCCCGGTCCGGTTCT